>VNJV01008563.1:0-71578 GCA_008042635.1 Drosophila nikananu
GTTTTTGTTGTTCACGCGAGTAATTCATTTTATGCTGCCGCTGCAAGGAGCAGAACTCCCCTTTGCTGCCTCTGCTGCTGCTGTTGCTGCTGCTGCTGTCACCTCGTTGCTTCATTTCACATCACAAAAATGCCAAGCAAAGCGACGCCCGTTGACATGTGAGAGACGACAGCACTGCCAGGACATTCAAAAGGGAGCGAGAGGGAGCACGAGCGTCCCTGTGACAAGTGACAGTTAAGTTGATGTTGCTGCTGTTGCTCTCGTTGTTGCTGTTGCTGTTGCTGTTGCGTTTGCTGCTGCTGTTGCCGCTGCGCCCCAGCAACGTTATTCATTTTGCATGTGCGTGCAGAATTTTCAAGCGTATTTATTACGTAAATTAACAACAAATACAACAAGGATGTTGATGAGGACAACTACAACTACTGCGACTACAACGACGAAAGCAGGATGTTCATGACGTAGCGGAAATAAATTTTGCGTGAACAATACAAAGCGTTACACTGCAGGTTGTTAGGTGCTAGTAAGTTTCGCATTCCCTTGGAGCGACCGAGATGGCGACAGCGTGTAAGAACGAGCGAGAGCTGGTGAAATTAATGGCTCGCTAAAGCAGCTGACAGGCAGTCGAGGCAGGAACCCAGACAGGAGGAGACCGACCTTCGCATACCCTGTTTTTTTTTCAAAGATTATTTACCAGTTAACTTTAAACGTTTTATTGGTGATTATGAATATACATATATTGTCGTGATTCTAGTTATACTTTAAATGTCAAGAACTGGAGGCATAATTGGGACTTATCATAAAAGTTTGGAGGTCTAGGGGTTCATATACTTTTCAATTAAGTACAAAAAATCAAGTATACGACCGATCTGTAAGTTTACAGGGTATCCCAATCGTGGGACAGAGACAACAACAGCCACGCACACATGCTAATGAGCCGTCACAGAGGGGAGTGAGCGAGAGCACGATGGGGGCTGCGCTGACAGGAAGTGACTGTCAGCTGAATGAATGGTCGACAGAGGCGCGGAGTTGCGCAAGGAGCAATGAAATTGCCAAGAATTGGACGAGCAAAATCATCGAGGATTGAAAAGGGAAAAGCTGAATAATGTGTTAGTCGCCAATTAAGAGGACATTACAAGCACCAGAAATATTATTTAAAAACCCTATATAGTACCGAGTATCGAGTACTTCAATGCTTAAAAAAAATATTTAAAACAAAAATGTTATTAATATATATAAGTCAACATGCAACATGAGGCAAGCGAACAGCCTTGGGCACTATCACTTGATAGTTAGGGAACTGCATTCAGTAAATGTATCAATATACATGAAGCAACACTTAATTTGAAAATTATATGCAAAAGGAAATGCAATAAATTTATGGCCATGTCGGCGAATCAAGAGAGAAACTGTGCGGCGGAGATGGAGCTGGGAATAGATATGGAGATGGAGATGGAGACTGGCCATAAACTTGTTTACCAATTGCTACCAAGCCTACAAGACCAGGCCGTGGCAAGAGTGCCTCGTAAATGTTTCTATCAGCCTGAAATGCGCCTCGTAAAATTTGTGAAATGCGACCATATCGAATGCGTCCGCTTTAAGTCGACGACGCGATCCGTTTAATGTTACGCAAATTTATGTGATTTCCCCTACACAACATTAATTGATTATACGCCGCACTATGCTGTTATTGATGGGGAGCTGGTTGTTGCCTTTAAAGAAACCATAGATCTGGCGGTTAATTGAACTCAATACAAACTCTGATAAAAAGAGTTTATTTATGTTGATGTAGTGAATACATATTTGATGAACAAGTTAAATTATAACATTGTGAATAGACATTGAAATGAAAAGTAATTTGTTATCAAGCCAATTTGTTTGTAATATTGCTCAAGGACGAAAACGCTGACATGGGCAACCCGAATTCCCAATTGCTTCCCAATTTCTGGCTAACCACGAACAGTTTTGGGGCACAATGATTTCCCCTAGTCTGACATTTTACCTGAGGAATAAAATATGCCTTTTTATGGTTTATTTTCTGGATTGCCATTTTCCCTCGCCTGCTTCCTGTCGCCCTGCGTCTGCGTCTGACTCTCTGCTCTGCGGTTGTCCTTTTTGCCTTTTGCCCCGTTGCGCTGCCTCGCTGCCTCGCCGGCTGGCCGTCCTGTCATCGTTACTGTCTGCTTTCGGCAGGGATTTGTAATATTATGCTGTCAAGTCGAACATGCCCACTGACAGTTACCAACTGTCTGCCGGCAGCTCGGTTCCAGCTCGCTTGAGTTCAGAGAGCCGGCTCGCTCGGACGCTTGACTTGAGTGTGTAAGCCGACAGTGGGTTACACCCCGATTTCGAGTCCTGTTCCAGGTCCGACTCCAATTCCGATCCCGAACCAATCCACAGTCGGGCGGGCGGGCTGCCAATTACACT
The DNA here is from genome assembly GCA_008042635.1 of Drosophila nikananu. Lineage (NCBI taxonomy): Eukaryota > Metazoa > Arthropoda > Insecta > Diptera > Drosophilidae > Drosophila > Drosophila nikananu. The sequence continues at coordinate 2,425 of VNJV01008563.1, forward strand.
TTCTGACGCCGAGCACAATGTGTTTGCGGAGGGGGGGAACCCGAGGCCCGGGTTGGGGTTGAGGTTAGCCAAGGGGCGTCGCCGCCATCCTGGCCGGGCTTCGGTTTGATGCTAACAAATAATGACACGGCAATTTGCAGATTTCACAGCAGGCCTCATAGACGGCATGCACGGGCCTAAGTATCTACCACTTGAGCCCGCCAGTCGAGTTAACAAAGTCAATTCAAACTTTGTTTAGCTGCTGGGCGTAGTCAGCACTCCCGGCCCGCAGAGCCAGTTCCTCCACCAGCATTTACCAGTATCACCAACACCACCAGCGGCTATCAGTGACAAGTCCAAGGTAGTTGACGCCTTGGCCTGCCTCGGCGGCAGTGCTGACATCTGAGGAAGATTGAATATAGCCACTGAGTTATTTCAGACCTTTGACAATACTGTTTTTATAATAATATGCAATAAATAGTTGAAAATAATATTCATAAATTATATATTCCATATATTATATTTCCAAGTACAAAGATTTGGCTACAAAGAAGCTGCACGAGCAACACAGCTCGTCGGACCGCCTGCCAGTGTCAGCTGGCTCAGAGTCCTGCTGAGAGGAGCAAAATCAATTCGTCCACAACGTTTTTGGGTTAAAAGCTTGACAGCCGCAGCTCGATCCTGGCAGCTGGTGGTCCGCAGTCCAGACCCAAGTCCATATATCCACTTACACTTGAGTGGGGCGGCACACGACCTCCTGCCAAGTCTCCTGTCAAATTTTGTCACTGGGCGGGGCGGAGTTCGTTGAGGACGTTCTTCTGTCAGCCGAATGATTGATAGCTGAAGTTTTAAGATTGAGATTAAATTTCTCCACTGAATATATAAGGTATTAAGATGGGAGAAGACGTAACGGGGAGTTTTGAGTATAAGAAGATATTTAAAAAAAAAAGACTTGCATTTAATTTCTTCTGAAATGTAGAGCCATTAGCCAGACAAAGAATTGAAATTAGAAACAAACGAGCAATGTCATCATTGCCATTCTAGGCAATTTCATGCAACACTTCCAGTGCAAGAAAGGCACACAAAAGACACACAACCGCGAGTGGTTTTCAGCGTTGACGCTGCATAAATTGAATGTAATGTGACATTTTAACAAAATGCACTCATTTCTCAAACATATCCGCGTCTGTCATGAGGACAAACATACAGAGGAAGAAATAAGGTCCAAGCAAAAGAGTTAATGACAAAAAATTATAATTTCTGATTCAAACTCATTTCTTTACAAACAATATTACAAAGATATTTCAAGAAAGTCCTCATTTTTCAGTGCACTTGCTAATGAAAGCAAAAGGACCGAGGAAGAGCCGTGAGCAGATCCAACCGAAATGAGACGCATAAATTTTCATATACGCCAAGCGAAATATTTCGCCTTAAATTAGCCTCAATTAAATGTTAATGCATTTTGACATTTCTGCGCCCCTCCGAGCCGTCCGACAGCTTATCCGTCCCCGGCCCTGTCACACAGATCACCAGTCCGCCAAAGATACGACCAGGGAGCAGAAGCAGGAGAAATATGAATTATGATTTCGTATATATCTTCGAGTCTTCGCGCCCCGTGCATCTCGGTCTCTGTCGCCGCGCTGCTCGTGTATCTGTAAGATGCACAAAGCAATTAGCGTTGATGTAGCCGCAGCAGCTGCGCCTTCATTTATCTTCCCAGCTTTTTCTCGGGCTCTGACTTCGTGCCGGTTCCGCTCTTCACACAGTTGCTTTAGTTTATATTTTATGGCTGACATTTTGTTGGCAAATATGTAAATGACTCAATGACTGAAAGCCAGCAGAAGGTGGAGTGGTTTCATTCCCATGTATGTGCATATGTCACTCCACTTGTTATACAGATCTTGCTCTCTTGGTAGTTGGAGTGATAAAAAGAGTTTTCTGCTTAGATTTAGGTCACATTGCCTTATAAAATGTGCATAACTTAATCCTAAATATACTAAATACTTTAGTCGGTAAAACTGGAGTAGAGATAACCCAAAATGTTGCATTAAATATAGCTTTCTTATACTTTGATTGCTTATTTAATTTGCTTTCTTTTTAAAAAGAACCCAACAACTTTTACTTTTCTGTTTGTATGCTTATTATTTAATGTACTAAAAACCTTGGTAAGATTTTAGTAGGTTCTTCCCCTGCACAAATATATACTATTATCTCTCTTTCTGGCAACTGTCTTCCTGTCAATCTGCCTGTCTGTCATTCTCAATCACGAGTATTATTTCATAAGTACACACTACACTCGAGCATTATCAGTTCATTTATGAATAAAAATTAACCTTGTCACACGTGAACAAACTTTGCAGATTGCGTCAAATGTCGAGTGCTTGGATTATCTATCACCGAAGTCACCCTCCATCATTCTTCTAGTCTTCGAAATGTGTATGCGTAAATATTATGACACAAAAAAATAGGGAAAAAGCAAATCTTGTGGCAGGGAAAGCAAGCGGTTGTGGGCGATAAGAACTTTGAAGGAAACTACAAAATCTAAATTAAAGTTTATCATATCATACCAAATATTATTCAAAGTTTTAAATTGAATTATTATATTGGGAGCAGGAGCCGAACCAAGGCATTTATCTTCCCAGGGTACCTCTGCCAAGGGTATACCTTACATATTTCAGAAACGCAAAAAAGCGAATAATAATAATAATAAATAAAACGAATCCGTTTGTAAACAAAATCATTAAAGACACACTCTCCCGTGTGCCTGCGAATAAAGGCGAGCCATAAATTACCCAGGCAATTATAAAGAGCGCTCCTCTGCGCCTGAATCCGCCAGTTTCGCCAATTTCGCACAGTTGCGCTCGAATCTATTCGACTCGATCGAGGTCCGAGGAAGTGGGGACCGGCGACAGTTCCTAGTCGAGCGGAGACAGCGTGTGGAAGCAGTGGCCCGACCCAGTGAGAGGTTATCAAAATGCAATAAATCAGTTTGTTAATATATTTTATGGCGCGGCGACACCCGAACGCAGAGCACACGAACAGCGCCCAGATCTCGCCCTGGACTCATAAACAGACATTAAGTCTGTTAAACACGAGAAAAATGCGCATTATTCGCTGTAAATCAACTCCCTGACGTCCAGATTTATATCCATTTATTTAAGCGAGCCAACAAAAAATTAAATAAAATATACAAATAAAAAGTGAAATCTGGAACTGGAAATTACTGCTGAGCGGAGATACCGCGCGACCTGGCGATCGTAATTCCCTCACAGCCATTGTGTGCCCAAGAGTGGGGATTTGTAATCAACTTTGGCCAGACACCGAGTGTTGGAAAACAAATAGAGACTCGGCGTGTTACACTTGACAAACACTACGGAAGGCACAGGTCTAAGGAACTCGACCCAACATACTCATATCATATCGCCCGGAGAGCTGAATGTTTGGCAAATATTGGCACAGTTGTTCCAGCAGAAAAGGGGTTACGAAAGTGGCTGCCTCTGATTCCTATTTGCTCAGAGCCCAGTAGCTTTGGTAGCAGCATAATCCCGGTATTTACACCTCGCCTCCGACAGATGATGTGCGCTGTAAATCTACTTCACTTTTAATATATATACGACGGATACTTGTTACTTCTGCTCTGTTTGTGCCTCACAAGCATGGGAGACTGGGATTATAAATCAATTTTATGGTAGATAAGGGTGTGTTGCGGATCTGAAGTGGTAACAAAACATGAAAGGACCCAGATCAGGTGTCTTATGTTTGTTACTCTTACATTTTCCGGTCTGAATTCCATATTAATTAACATAGAGAACTCTAGGTTCAGTTATTTAGTAGTAGGACTAGCTGTGTTAATGTTATTACTGCAAAGGTTACTTTGAGCCCAGTTAAGTGAGGCATGGTTAACTGTACTTACCCAAGTTATCAAGGGATTCAGTTTGTGGTGAAACCCATAAGGCCTCCGTCGTTGATAACGTCATTCTGTTTATGCCAGACAGTTTCAAAAATTTGATAACAAAAACTTCAATCGGTTTGGGCTCTTAAAGGATGTAAGAGGGATTTACTTCCAATTCAGGGGGGAACTTTTAAACTGGAAATATTCCATTAGTACCATTGATCTTGTCCCTAAGCCCCAGCCAAATTTGGTTTAACAAGTTCTTTGCGGTAAGCCCCCCACTTCGAAGTGATAAGATTGCCTACAGGTGCTGCGGGACACAAATTTCCATAATTAAAACGGCAGAGATTATTTTAATGAATTATTTTTACACAAATATGTCCGAGAGTGAAACTGAGGAGTATTATATTGAAGTGCCATAATAATACCCGGCATTAAACATATTTTTTCGAGCGGATGATAGGTCAACAAAGTTAAGCCCGCTAATTGATGGAAACTCCAATGAAACCCGAAACCCTGCAAGGCTAAGGCTCCATTTCGCCGTTAATCTATTGGCAAAGTTTTTCCTGCGTTTTCCGCTCTGCCATTTCGTAATTGGTGATTGATGAGTGACTTGATGTCACTCTTCTTTCGCCTTTGTCCAATGATAAATTAATAAAACCCAGCGACTATTCAGAGGCTGCCCCACCGCCGTTGTTCGGCTGTTGTGTAACTTTGGCCACGCATTCCATGGAGCTCCTTCTCGCATTTAATTTGCCGTCATAAATCGTCCCACGGGGGACGGCGGCCATCTTTTATTGTTTGCTTAATAATTTTTCAATGCGCTGTCGTGCCCACTCTCACACTCTTTCGCACACAGTCGCTTGCGTGTCTTTCTGGCGGGCCATAAATCAAATTCTGGCACCGCATTGTCATTTAATCAATAATTTATAAACAATTTTTGTTGTGTTCGCATTTGGCACGACGAGGGCGAAGGAAGGCCTGCCGCCTGCACTTTTTGCGTGGTGAGAGCGACACAGGCCTTAACCCGAATTCATTGCATGGGAAACTAATTGAAATTTCTCAGCTGCGAAAACTTGAATTATTTATGGGTTTAGCAGTTAGTATAGAGCTAAAAATGATATGGTATCCCAATTAAACAGTTTAATTTGGGAAATAATTGTTCGAGAGCTTTAGTTTGAATACTAGAAATTTATTCCACTACTAAACATTTTCAGAAGCGGTAGTACAAATATCAAACAATAAGAAAAAACGGACTGAGAATGTTATTTACTTGTTAGGATAGAGCTGGGAAAAATATAGTATAATTTTATATACAATTTCGAAGAGTGTGAAACTTAGAAAATATCGAATTTTTGAATATAAAATATCGCTAGTATCCAAATGATCGAATTTCGATTACCTTTTCTGCATTAATAAGTAATTTTTTACCTAATACTTATTTCTATTATTAAAAACAAAACTTACTTAAATATCAATAGTGTTTAAAAATCCATATAGAATCGATGTAATTTGCCATCTTCCAACTTCCGCATAATTACTAAACCCACAACTGTGAGAAAACTGAGGCTTCAAATGAGCAAAAACTTCGAAAAAACCTCGACACTGTAAAAATACCACCTCCCAAAAATGGCAAGGCCCCAAAAAAAAAGAGGAAAACAGCAACAAACTCAAAAAAGAAACGACAAAATCCCCCAAAAAGCGCCCCAAAGCTCATCAGCTTGTACAAAACAGTTAACAGTGGACACTGGCCAGCAGCATACCGCTCTTTTTTCAGGGGCACCGAGGGGCAGTTGCTGACGGGTCGGCGGCACTTTTTGATTTCACTGCTGACCGCGGCGCAAAATCACTTTTGACGTTTTTATTCTTTGTGTCGGCTGGGATTTTACTTGACTTTTTCGGTGCTTTTTTTATCCATTTTCTCCGTTTTGTGGAGCGCGCGCGCGCCTCGTTTCGTTTTCATTATCCGAGGCGCGTCCAAATTCATTTCAAGTTTCGCCGCCGCCGCCGAGGCGTCTTCAGCTGTCCAACAGTTGGCTTTTGGCATCGGGCAGCGCGTTAAGTCCAATATAAGACGACCTAAGCGTTTAAAAGCCTAAACGAATGTGCCTGGGCGACTCTCGGTGTGTTTGGGTCTGTGTCTGGGTCTGAGTCCAAGTCGCCAAGCACTGAGAACAATTCAGGGGTAACGCGAATTTATATAAACCCCTCACTCCTGAAACCCATTTTTACTGCTGACAGAATTCACTTTATCGTAAAATAGACAAATTTATCATTAAGACAATTATAGATACATCTTGTAATAAACTGCTGTTGATTACGTTATTTTTGCTTCCCTCTTTTTTCAGTGTAAGTGTGTCATTGGGCGGTAAAACGGAGAAACGGCAAAAATACATAATAATCATCATCAACATGAGTTGGTCGACCGTTCAGCTGTCAAGTCGGCTTTTATTTTGCGCTCAAAAACTTAGAGCAACTTGACAGTTGGAAGACAGTAGTGTTTATAACATCGACGTCTGGCCCACAACCAGCGACATGACTGACAGGCGGCTCAGCAAAAGAGTTAATACTGTGATTAAATGGCCAAGAGAAGAGAGCCACTGTCAGAGTGGAGGACGGTCTCGGGATGGTCGTCCAAAAAGGTGGGCGGCAATATCAGACAGCTCGGAGTGACCACCGACTTTGGTTCGGTATGACTTTAATGTCTTCTCGAAGCTACTTCTGGGGTTTGCTTGACTCTTTTCCTACAAAATGTAGTTTGAATACTAACAGTTTCAGCCAGTTGTCATTTTAAATAGGAACAGGAAACAGTTTAAACTTAAATGCTTATAGAAATACCCATAAAGATTAATAGAATTCATAATAAAAATATATATATAAATATTATAGCAGAATGTTATTTAATTAATGGCTGATTCTTCCCCAAGATTAATGGAAATAAGTTCCTAATGAAGCATTATTTTCTTTATTAAAATCTCAACTTTATAGCCCAACTATATAACGTACCTCGGAATTTATTAAAGACCGGCCAAGTCAAATGACCAAACAAAATGCCATAAACTGTAGTGATAAGAATGGGCAAGATCTGCAAACAAAAACTCCCACAGACCACTCATATAATGCTGCATTATAGTCCCAACAATAAATCCGGCAAATCTAGACTGCCTTATATTTCTTAACGTATTAACATACGCTATCTAAATGCCAGGGGAGGCCGGCTAATCAGATGACTACTAAATTTAGACAGATTCCACTCTAATTCGAGCCCGAAAGACCTTGTCATGGGGCGGCACGACAATCACGAGACCCAAAAGAATGCTTTATCTTGTTTTCCTGCGTCGTTTTCTTTTCCAAACACCCCCCAAATGTTGTTTATTATCTTTGCCTCGGAAGCAAAGTAGCCAACTGCCAGTAATATTATTGTTTTAATTTACCTCCTGGCTGATTGTCGTGTTTTTAAAAAGAAACACCCGCAGACGTTGCATGTGACGTCTATTGTTTATTGTGAAAGTGCTTGGAAAACACAGCACAGAGTGTTTTTGAAGGGTCCTAAAGTACTTGGACAAAAATAAAAGATCTTCTGAGCTGTAAGCAGTGCCAACTCGTTAGTTAAACAAATTTTTAATTGCCCATCGAAAGAAATTATCACTCAAATCGGTAAGAGCTGTAAAGTTCTATAAAATATAATAAGCTGGTGACAGCCGGCCAGTCGGGCTCTTGAACCCGCTGAGTATGTGGCACACTGGGGCCATAAATTTCCATTTTAATTGCTCTCCATTTAGATTAGACCAACATAATTGTGTCGTTATGAAATCAATTCCATTCCGAGCGCCCACAAAAAATGCCAACGGAAACAGACAAAGTAATCTCGTTTGCTGTTCGTCTCTTCCCGCTGTTGTGGAGCGACAAAGTGTCAAGTTAATAAACTATCCCAAGTGTGACAAGACAAGAGTTTACAGTTTGGCTGTCATGTGGAAAAAATACTCTAAAAATAATACTTGTAATCAGTTTCCCTATTTCGTAGTTTTGATTTAATTACTTTGTTTAAGAAGCGATCATTAATACATTTTATTGCTACGAGTACGATTTCCTCTTCTGTTGAGTAAACTTAGACTTTATGTTCTGACAATTTACATTTATTTTACTGATTAATTTAGAAATCTTGTTATGTTCTTTTTTATATTTATATATATATTGTTTTCGTAGACGATTAACTATCACTGTTTCTATAATATTTGGGACAATGCCAATAAAATAGGCAGCCTATGAATAATGACATACTAATAAATACCATAATAATAACTAATATAAATTATAATAACACTATTGAAAGCAAATATATTTTTCCTACCCTTCGTTATAAATCACGCAAAACAACAAAAAAACAAAAAAAGTAAATAAATTAATAAGGGGAGAAAAAAGAAAGCATAAAACAGCAGACCCCGCAGCTCGACAGGCGTAGAAACAATAGAATTTTAACAAGAAACATAATTTATTACCACTTAAGCCATAAATATACTTTTAATTTCCACCAATTCACACACAGCAATCGGGCCAAGATCTTAAAACCTCTTTTTTAATACCCTTCATTAAAGATTATATGAAATAAATCGATGCTCAATTCAAGTAAAACCAACAATAACTACAAACTAAAATAAAAAGTTTAGTATTAGTCAAAATTATACCTTATAAATATAGTTTTTCTACTAAATTCCCTAACCGGTAAATTAAAATTAGTTTGCTTTAATTTTCTTTTACCTTGCACCCGATCCTATGTAAATTAGTGTATTTTTGTATAGTTGAGGATTGTTAGTAGCCTGAAAGTTATAGAGGAGCCCAGAAACAAAAGAAATGAAATACTGAAAGTCTTAAATTTACGTCTCGTTGACTGTTTATTTTCCTTTTGGCCGCTTTCATGAATCTTCAAGTTTATTATTGTTGCCTGTTCTGCGGCGGCTTCTGCCTTTGCCGCCAGCAATTCTGGTAGCCGACACAAATTTAACACTCGAAAGGCAGTAAAAAAGGTGGAAGAAGCTCCAACTAATTACAAGTTGCAGACACAAAAAGCCGTGGATACATATGCTAAAAAGTTACGCCACGGAGGAGGAATAAAGGCAGAATTTACATATGCTATATTGCCTATATTTATATGAATATGTAAGGCGATTCTTCTCTGATTTCGTTATTTTTTGTTTCTCTCCTTTTAATATTGTCTTAATGAACAAAAGCCAGAAAAAGGTTTCCGAGCAGCGGCAGGGAGGAGACAAATGTATCTCGTTTGAGCGCAAAACACAAATGTTTAAAACAATAATAAATTATGTTTGTTGTTGGTGCTGCCGCTGCTGGCTCTCTGTGCCTTTGATAATCGCTGGTCATTAGTCATTTTGGCCTCAACCTCAAGTATTGTGTGTTTCCATATAGCGAATGTATCTGTATCTTTGTATCTGCTGTCGGTTTCCCTCTGTCCAAAAAGAGTAATGTGAGCAACAACACGGTGGCAGCTGCTGCTGTTCGCTCCCCGGTGTTGCTGTTGTTTTGCCTCTTCATTTGGACCAACAGGCAACGGCAGCCGCTCCGTTTAATAAATCGTGTACTGTCGCCTTTTATTGTTGCGGCAATGTTTCAAATTTTATTTATTTATCTGCAGCCGCTGAATTGGCTTAATAATGTGGCCATCGGACAGCAGGAACAGCCAGAGCCACAGCCACAGACAGCACTGCCATCAACAGCAGCAGGTCAAGCCCATATTTAGCAACTTCTGACTATATCACACTTAACAGGCGGCTTTAGCCTATCGCTTATCTTGACAGGGCATGAAATATATATGCCCTGTTGAGGCTTCACCGGAGAGCTTATTTCTGAGTGTATAGGGTATAAGGATGGATATAGAAACTAGTCCAGGGAGGGCTTAAGCTCCCTCGGCAAACAAATCCATCGTGAGTAATGGTATACACAATTTTCCATATAAACTATTTTCAAAATGTATTCCCTATGAAGTCGGAGCATTCTTCAGCCAATCATACTGACCATGTGACATTATTAATTAATAATCAATATCGAGGAAGACGGAAAACAGTCTGGGAAAAATAGAAAATTCATTAACGGATATGTCAGCACCATTTTCCGGTATCTCAGCTTATCAACTAGCTCTGGTTGCCGCTGACATTATTCTGGCAGCCACCTGATTTACGAAATCAGCCCACACCATGTCACCGTCCTTATAAATTACAAGAGAACCCATCCAGATTTTCGGTACTTCTTTGTTTCGGGGTTATTTACAATCTACGAAGCACAGGCAAAGCCCGCCACTGACCAGTGTCGCAGACATATATCACTGATTTATCTATCAATAATATATTAGCGCCAAGCCACCCGAAAAAATTCATCGCGGCCGCGGCGGCCTTTGAAGTGTTCCACAACAAATTCGACTTGGCTCAAGGTATTTTATTTCTGTCGCTTTCCAGTTGTTTCCGCTAGTTTCGGCGCAGGCCAGGTATTTCGCTGGGTGGCTGGCCGGGTGCAATAATAATCACAGCTGAAGTATTTATGCCGCGGCTTCATTGGAAGGCCTTGCAGGGCCATAAATTCTCAACGCGACTTAATATATTTTTTTCAGCGTATATATTTATTTATATGTAGATAAGTGCGAGGGAACGCGTGTATTATTTTTCCTTAGTCATATCATATTTTATTCCCTGTTTCCCTGAGTTAATTTATGGTCGAAGGGGGCACAGCTTATAGGCAGCTTTTGTAAGTTCCTAAAAAATAAAGTTTGTTGTGAAATTCGAGCTTATATAATAATTAAACTTTAATTTATTTATTTGCAAAATTATGCAACTTTATTACAAAACAAAGACTTCTTTTTATTTTGCAATATTTTTAGAAAGTTGTCTTGATAGTCCCAATTTTCTATTGTTAATAAAAAACATTTTCTAACAGTCTTCAGAAAAGGCAAAATTCATAAAGGATTTTAAACAGTTTTTATGTTCATTTTAAAGCTAAGAAAGTATTTTTTAAAAGCCACTGTCTATATTTTTTCACAATAATTTAAGTTAATTATTATTTTAAATTAAGTTTTGGGGCTTTGATGTCGGGACTATTAAAAAATCAACATCAACTTAATTGGACAATCATTAAACAACACCTACTATGTATAATATATCAGAATTTTAAATTCCCCGTGATCTCATAATGAAGTACCCATCATTTCAACACCTCCAGCTCGAGGACCAAGTTCTTGAAATCCCGATCTCTCCTTGTATTTGCATCTTCTTGTTTGCACCTCCTAACTCAACACCAAAAACAAGTAAGAAAGCTACAGTCGTTCGTGAACGACTGTTATATACCATGTACCAAAATATATCGCCGCTTTTGCCTATTGCGGCTTTTGCCTATTAGAGAAATGTAAACAAACTCGCTCTTTGCAAAACCACCACCATCTCATGCACTTGCGTGTGCAAGACAGAGACAGAGATAACCCCTCCTATCTTTTTTGAGCACGGGTTAGTTTCTTGCGCTCATCAGTTTTGTTGTTGTTTTTTGGGATGCACCTGTTGCTAGCTGCCAAATAGATAGCACACTGATAAGTAAATAACTTTTGTGTTTTTCACCCGATCTGTACCAGATTTTCGGTATTGATACATGTTCTTCATATGCATGCCTATGCACAAAAAGAAAGATATATGGTAATATTTGCGGCTGCAAAACGTTTTTATTGATTTGCGGGGGAGTGGGAGGGAAATTTTTAAATCTGAAACAAACTTGATCTGCGTGCAAAACATTCCGACCTACATACCGAATTTGGTGACTCTAGCTCTTATAGTTGCTGAGATCTAGGCGTTTATTGATTTATTGATTTTATTGATTTGCGGGGGAGTGGGAGGGAAATTTTTAAATCTGAAACAAACTTGATCTGCGTGCAAAACATTCCGACCTACATACCGAATTTGGTGACTCTAGCTCTTATAGTTGCTGAGATCTAGGCGTTTATTGATTTATTGATTTTATTGATTTGCGGGGGAGTGGGAGGGAAATTTTTAAATCTGAAACAAACTTGATCTGCTTGCAAAACATTCCGACCTACATACCGAATTTGGTGACTCTAGCTCTTTTAGTTGCTGAGATCTAGGCGTTTACACAGACGGACAGACGGACAGACGGACAGACGGACAGACAGACATGGCTAGATCGACTCGGCTGTTGATGCTGATCAAGAATATATATACTTTATGGGGTCGGAAATGCTTCCTTCTGCCTGTTACATACATTTGCACGAAATTAATATACCTTTGTACCTACGGTACATGGTATAATAAATCCCGCTACCGAGTGGCCGCTGACAGTTGTCGTCGTGTCAGCTACAAATGTCATTTTCAAAAACATTTTACACAAAATTAACAAAAGAGGCAGCGATGCAAAATGGAAACCGAGAGTGAGGGGAAGGCAGGCGATCCCGATCCCGGCCGACCGCCCATATAATGTAAGATAATATGGAATGTGAATGGGATGTGTGATTTGGTTGGTCTTTCTGTTTTTGTTTTTTTTCTGCCCGAGTGGTGGAGCCCAGAGGGAAAGTGTCAAACGCAACATTATGAAAATGACACGAGGAAGCCATAAATATTAAAACAAAACAGGCCAACAGCGGCAACAATGTCACAACACAGCATGCGAGATGGAGTGGATTCGAGGCGATGGCGAGGGCGAGGGCAGAGGGTCTCGGGACCGACTCGCAGCGGGGGCGTGAATTTCACAGAAAAGTAACAAGACTACGGAAAATTATTAAGGAGTTGACAGTTGACAGTGGGCACAACGCGGAGATACAAATGTATCCGCTGGCCTTCCTTGCGCACAGTGGGCCCCCGCTGTACGTCACATCTGTGTCAGTTTTACGCATGATTGACGCCCCAAATGGGTGTGTCGCCCGGGGTCTGTGAGCAGGCAACCGGAGCTGGGAATACGAAAAATTGTAATGGCTCTCGGTGTAATTTATAACAAAACTGTTAATTAGCTCAGGCGACAGCCCCGGCATCAGTCAGCTGCTGTTGCTGCTTAATTTATGGCGACATGAGAGCGGGTCTCGCCACCTATTAGAAGAAGCCATAAAACTCTTTGGGGCTGGAATGCAGTGGCAACAAGTTATATATATTTTTAGACTAATCCGAGCCACAGAAAATAAAATTTATATTTACATTATATGAAATTTATCGTAACAGGGAAAGAATTAGCTTGGAAAATATTTCCAACTTCATTGTTGAGTTAAACAAACACTAGTCACTTAATTACAATTTAATATTCTTTTTTTTAACAATTAATTTCTCATGCTCTCGGTTGTCTTTCAAATTCCAATTTGGCGACCATGAATAATAGCCCGCATTATCAGCTTATATAACGTCCAATCTGGACTAACCCCAAGGACCCATTCACTCACTAATCTCGGGCGACACTTCATAAATCATTACCGGGTCCGCAAATAAATCAACAAATCTTAAACGTCAACTTGTCAGTGCAATTCTATATCAATTCGCCAGGCGAAATCACTGCACAGAACAGCTGTCGACATTATATAGGGCCACAAATAATCCTCGCGCAATCTCAGTCATCTAAAAATATATTATTTATTGGCTGTTTCAGTGGCAACATTGTTCTGGCGAAAAAAGAAACAAACTCGAGAGTATGAAATATCATTAATATACTATTTATACGATAGACGAATTGCGATATTCCTATTATTTACACATTTTTCTATTTTGATCGTAAATTTTAACGCAAGCTCTTAGTGTCGCTTAATCTTTAACATCTCTATATACGTCTGGGCCAATAAAAGTGATTTTATGACCTTATGGACATAACAGCGACCACTTCTCAGCTCTCGGGGCTAATAAATAAAATCCAATCAAATTCGAAAGGGTAAGGAATGAGATTCAAAATCTAATCAAACTTGTAGACTTGTTATATACCCTTAGTTTAAATAAATATGTATTTTCTTCCAAGCTATATTTAGATTAAATGAAGTTAGCGAATAATTTAATTTTCTCTAAACTAAAAAGTAACGCAATCAACAACCTAAACGTGTTTCAAGATACTTTGGAAATTCCTACTAGAAAATCACAACTTTTGATTAGAAATAATTTTCATTGGGCCATAAATAAAGACAGGGGCTGGCCCAAAGTCACAAGATGCCATAAAAGTTTTTGCCAGCATTTAAGCAGTGTCATATATATGTATTTATATTTATGGCTTTAAACAACCCGATTCTTGTACTTTATTATTAATAATGACTCAACACCTGATAGCTCGTGTGTCTGGATCTTATAATACCACTAAGTCTACGGGCTTTTTTTCTGTCATATATATAAAACTGTTTCTATGGAATATACAAAAAGAGTCTCTTGTATTCTATTTCTATTTATTTAATTTAATTGTAGCACTACTACAGCTAAAAGCAATACTTACAAACAAAATTATAGATATAATTTTACTTTCAAACTGTTCATATTATTCCTTAAATTTATTCCATACCTATAGGGCTCAACTAATTTCACTAAATAAAAAAATATTGCTATTAAAAAAAAGCTTTTCACTTGGGCTCGTCCGGGATTTGAACCCGGGACCTCCCGCACCCTAAGCGGAAATCATACCCCTAGACCAACGAGCCGGTTGGATGGCGGCCGCCGAAGACCCAACTTAAGTGGGGGCCAAGATCTCAAGAGAGGTCGGCGGTCTCCAAAGTCACTCTGCCCCTGCAATGGCCCCACTCCAGCCCCTGCCCACACAATCAGAGCTTGTCTATTTTTAACAAAAAGTTGCCGAGTTTCTTGTTTTTCGGTTTCCCGTTGTTGTGGCTCTTGGTGCTGCTGCTGTTTGGAGACGCCGGGCTAGTGTTGACATCAAAACAAATTGTTTAACATGGACGGCGGAGCAAAACAAAGAAATATGATGCATGTAAATGAATTCAATTTGGATCAGCGGCGGCAGCAACAACACAAAGGCAGCAGGCAGACAATCAGAGCGACAGACAAGCGACGCTGTTGGCGGAATTGTGAGGGGAATCAAAAAGTTATTAATAATAATCAAAAAATTGAGTGAGTTCGGTACTGTAAAATAGTAAAATATGTGCATTTATAGGGTTGATCAGTTACATAAAAAATATGCAAATTGTAAAGGCAGAAAAAATATAATAATTTGTATTTACATATATATTAATTAAACTGTATTTATTTATTTAATTCCTATGCTACATTTTTATTACTAATCATTTTTAGAGCTACTACAAAAATATTGATATATTTTAAAGACATTTTCTAATAACTAAACATAAAATGTGTACAACCTTAACAATTTACAATCAATTTGTATCGCTAAAAGCCCACAGTAATTTTAGGAACATAATTTATTATTGTAGAATTTTTCCATTATCATCTCAATTTTTACAGATTTTATGTGATCAGAAGAGGCAAACCGTATCATCGTTAACTTATGGATTTCTAAGCTTTGGTAAATACTTTTAACCACTGATTAGAAAAATATTATGTAAATTGCCTTTACAGCCATTAACAAATTAAATAACAATTCTTGTGAATAACAAATAATACAAAATGTGTCAGTAGTTCCACAACAATGCCAATAACTGATCATGTTTTAAATGCAGCCGTTACACCATACTTTTCTTCGTTGCATTAGACAATACTTAGATTTGTGCCTGCATACATATGTCCGCAACATATTCCCACATCGGCATTGGGGCCAAGCAATATTGACGGTCACATGGACTCAAAATCAAATCAGAAAAGACATTCAAGTGGATCGAGGGGGAACTGAAAACCAATATAGAAAGATTGTGCTGGAAATTGAAACAATTGAAAAAAGCGCTGAGCGTTCAGCGTTTGACAGCTAAATGCGATAATTTCAAATCAAATCAATTGAATATTGTCACAATTAATTTATTTATGAGATACACTCGAAATATTGCCATTGATTTGGCCATTGTTGTTGCTGTTGCCGTTACTGAGTTGTCGAGTCGGTTGGCTCGGATTTTGATATTTTTGAAGCATATTGTCTGAATAATGTTTGTCATTTCGCTTTGTCAGCACATTTATATATTTTCCGAGTGCGTGTATGTATATGCATTGCTTATTCGAGCCGCTCATTGAATGGCAATTGATTTCGTCCACATACTTTGTTTGTACAAATGTGATTTTTATTGATTTTTAATTTTCAGCCCGGGTGTTTTATGGCTGTCGCCGGCGACTGTTTTATTAAGGCTTGCCCAATCCACGCCACACTCGTGAAATTCAAATTCAAATTGAGCTTTACTTTGATTTTTTAGGCCGAATTCGAGTCGATGCATACCAATTTTGTGCCACTCGAGCGGAGGGGAAAATTCTGCCAGCTGGAATTTAAATTTTAAATAAAACCGAATATGCACTGGTCCTTTAGAACCCTAATTTCCTGGGGGTCTGTCAAGCGACTTGCAAGCGACAAGACTTTACGGCATTTCGCAACTCGATCCGAAGGAAATATAATCCAAACCTTTTCAGTAAAATTCAAAAGATTTCAGCAATATCTCTCAGTGAAAACATCAGGAACGTCGAATAAAAACCACTTTGCTTTCCCCGCTGCATCAGAATTTCCCTGAATAAAAGATTCGTGATTTATATTTTCAAAATTGTTTTTCTCTGCTTGTATATTTCGAATTCATACGAATGTGTTTCCGTTTAGTTTAAATTACTTTTCGTGTTCTTTGATATCTGTGGCTTCTTGTGTGGATCGTGTTGTGGCTTTGCGTACATCAAGGAGTAAATAGCAAATCTAATTTAATATCTATATAGAATTTACACACAGTACATAATTATATGAAATATTCATTTTATTTTCCGTATTTATTAATTTTTTTGTTTGTTTTTTGTTTGATTTTATGATTGGCTGTTATTACAAATATTGTATCATGCTTACGTTACTTATAAGTTGACTTAAAGAACATTTTATTTTAATTGTTGGTTGGTTGTATGCTTGTAGATAATGGTAAGAATAGTTAATAGCGAAACTAAAACTAAAACAATGTTTCGACATCTCAGCAATGGATCTTCATTAACAGAATTGGAAGTCATCAAACGCGTTGTCCCGGCTAAGACTTAAGAACTTTGGTTGAACTTTGAGAACAAATAAAAGTGAGTGAACCGCCTCCTTGCGTCGCAAGAGTGTCCTTGCGAATTGATTATTGTAGACATTAAGGGTTAGAAAAAAGTGATCTGCTATTTGCGGCTGCTACTATTTTTAGGTGGTTGACGATTTTCGTGTTGAACTTAAGTGTAACTAGCGCTCTTTAAACTACAGTTTAGTATCACAGAATAGCGCAAAAGCCCGAGATGCGTCAGCCTTTGCAATCAATTTGTTTTTTGTTCTCTTTTCTTTGAAATTATCTCAAACAGGGTCATATCCTCCGGTTGTCCCATGTCCACAGTGCCTCCTTTTTGGTATCTAACGCTAGTGCTGCCGCTGCTCCCACTCCTACTGGTGCGCTGCTCCCATCCGCTGGCCGTACATGGCGTACGGCGAGTAGTAGGGTCCCAGAGCGGCCGCCGCAGCCGCTGCTGCCGGATTGAAGGCTCCACCGGCTCCGAACGGCGACGGTCCGCCGGCCAGGGCTCCCGGCGGTGGCTTGGCGTACGGATGATACCGGGCCGCCGCCGCCGCCGCAGACATGGGACTCAGGGGCGGCGTGGGGTAGCCGGCGCGCAGGGCTGACGGCGGGAAGAGCGTGCCCAGCAGGGACTGGGCCTGCGACTGGGCCAGGGCCGCGGCGGCAGCCGCCGGGTCGGACAGGTTGCCGGTGTGGGTGCGGAGGTGGGAGAAGAGCTCGTCGGAGGTCTGGAACCGCTTGCCGCAGTAGGCGTCGCCCACCACCCAGCTGCAGACGTAGGGCGCGGAGCGGGCAGCTGCCGCGTTGGCGGCGGCCTGCGCCGCTGCCTGCGAGTAGGGATGCGCCGGTGGCAGTCCAGCCGCACTGGCCATGGCCAGGCCGTACTTCTGGTGCTCGCACTGGGTGCAGCCGGCGGGACATGGGGCGCCCATCAGCATCTGCTGCGTGTGCGCCGAGTAGGGGCACCCGGGGCAGTAGGGATCCTTGCACACGGGCACTATGGCCTCGCCGCCGGCCGGCGTCTTTATCCTCTGGTAGCTGATGTAGGGATTCGGCTGGCCAGCCGGTCCTCCGCCAGGAGCTCCGCCCGGGTAGCCGCCGTTGGCTGCAGCCGCCAGCATGGCAGCGTGGTGGTGCGAGAAGCCGCCGGCAAAGGGCGGCCGGAAGGCGGGATTCGCGTGCTGCTCCATACCGGGCGGGCAGCAGAGGGCGGACAGGGGGTTCAGGCCGTAGGGACCGGCAGCCTTGTAGGCAGCCGCCGCCGCCGCTGCAGCCGCGGCCATGCTGCTCATCTCCTTGGGATGTTGGGCGGTGCCGTTGGCGTTGCTCAGCACCTCCATGCCGGAGCGCACAATGGGACTGGCGCCGCGCTGCGAGGATCCCGATCCCGAGGGAGAGACTGTCTTGCGGCTGGCCGAATCGTGGGCCTCCGCCTTGCCGCCGTCGGTGGGCGTGGCATTGGACTTGCTGCGCGACGGCACGCGTTCCTGTGCGGACGAGGAGTTCTTGGAGCTGGGACGAGTCGGCTCGGCGGTTTCAACAGAGGCGCTGCTCTTGAAGGAGTTCTGGTTCTGGTGGCTCAGCACGTTGGTCTCATAGGGCTTGAAGGCCAGCTTGATCTCGCCGGTGGTGGGTGCGATGGTGCTCCCGCTGGTGGCCGTGGCGCTGATCGGTGTGCTGGACTTGGGCGACTTGGCCTGGCCGGATGGTGACTTGGCTGCCGAAATTTCGGCGCTGCTCGAGGAACTCGACGAGTTCGACGACGAGGAGCAGGCTCCGGGCTTTGTCTTGTTCTTGTCCATCGCCAGCAGGGGTTTTACGGCCGACGAGTCGGCTCCTATTTGGGAGCAGGTCTGTGCGAGTAGAGCCAGAGGACTTTTCTTGGCGTCCATCTGTTGAGGATAATGTAGAAAATGGGAAGGGTGTGATGTAAGTATTTTAATCTTTCTTTAAGTAGTTTTTTCATTTTGCTAAAATCTTTTTTCTAGCTTTTTTCTAGAAACTTCTTTCTTTTATATAATTTTTTCAATGTTAAAATATTTAAATTGTTTAAGAACCCTTGAATTTATTTTTTAGGGAAAGTTAATTAAAATAAACACAAAACACTTTTAAATATTTGAATAACTTCAATGTTAAGTATTGTTTCAATTCATGGAAGATTTAAATGTCATTTCAAATAATTATCCTCCTCTGAAGAAAAACAAGATAAGAACAAATAGTTTTTAATAAAATGAATAATATTTTCTAAATGCAAAGATATAATATTATTTTTAAAATTCCTTTTCCTTCGAGTCTAAGAAACGTTCGCCTTTAAATTTATTTTCTGATCATTTTTATTTTAATGGTTTTTAGCATTCAAATGCGAAAATATAGTTTTCATTATATTTTTCTCGATTTTATTTTACTTTCCAAACTCTTTAGAACTCAGAACTGTTTTACTATTTTTCCCATTCTTTTTTTCGATTTCCGTTTACTTTTTAAACTTTTCAGAACTCAGAACTCTGTTTTACTATTTTTCCATATTATTTTTGTATTTCAGGGATATAATTTGAATTTTTAATACTAACCGTTGTTGGCAACGGGGCCAAATAGTCCGGCTGAAGGTACTGGTTGTTACCAATGGTAACAACGCCGCCGCCTCCCTCCAAAACCACCATTTCGGCGATCGCTGGTTGGGTCTACGGGTAATCCACGAAAGGTGCGTTGCCGCCGAAGGTAATCCACAGAAATGCGACGGCAAACGCGCGTTTAATCCAAGCACTGCGTATACGTGATGCGTCACTTTAGTTTTGGGCAGACGAGATCTGCTGAGCACTTTTCTTGCTGGCCAAATGGTGTTTGGGCCCGAATTTCACTTTTTCACTCTTCGTGACTGACCGCTTTTCACTTGGGTTTGGTTTGGTTTGGCTTTGCTTTGTTTTGGTTTTTCTCTTCACTCCGCTAGCGCTTGAGGGCTTCAGGTTTTTCTTTTTCCGAACACGTCTGAACACGGCGAAGGCAAAATTCGAATTGATTCGACTGAGTGCCGCAGTCGACGTAGCTGCCGTCGAGGCGAAGCGCCGGATGCTCTCTCGCGGCCATGCTCTCGCGCGCTGCCGCGCTCTCTCTCGCTCAAAACCGGTTGGCAGCGCTGGACACGTGCGCTAGAGGAGAGCCGCCTGTTGGGTGCGAGCGAGAGGGGCTGCGTATAATTTTCAAATATGGCGTACTTTTTGCCCAATCACAATCGCATGCGCCCTGCAATGGAAGCCAAAGGCAATGGCGCTCTCTCTCGCTCTCTGGCCGCACCACGGCAACACTCGTTTGGAGAGCAACAGTTGACCGCGGAGAGCGCCGCTCCGTGGGGTCGGATGGCACATTAATTCTGTCCTCGCATCACTTCGCCCATATGTCAGCTCGCTCCCTCTCTCTGCTCTCTCTCGCTCCTGGGGCGGTGGGGGGCGCTTTTGTGCCTCCTTTGCTTGATGGGGCTGTCAACAGCAGCAGAGCTGGGCAGAGCGGAGCAGCGCCGCGGCAGAGGCCTCATTGTCTTCGCACTGAGATTTGTTGCTCGAAAAGCAAACCACTCAACACTTAAACACACTCTTCAGCCATTTCCATCGCCTCGCTTCGCTCGTTTTAATGTCATATAAAAATTAATTTGTTTGTCGCTCGTCCGCCCCCTCCCTCTGTCGCTCCCTCTCGCTCACCCCCACACACAGCTGTTGTGGCTTTTGTTTAGCGTTTTTCGATTAACTTCTGCGGTCGGTTTTCCCCTCTTTTTTCTCTCCATTTTTCGTGGCTCCCGTTTAAGTGGAAATCGTTGTTTTGTTGTCGCGATGAAAAGTTTTTCCAAGCAATTTTTCCTGTTTCCTCGCATGTGAGTGTGTGGGCATGGGGCTTAATTAATCTACACACATCGGGCGAGTGTGTGTGTTGAAAGTTGGTAATAGTTTAATGGCTTGGTTAATTTCGCTGCATTTTTAATCGCCGCCTTCGGATTGCATTTTCCAGTTAACACTTATTTCTCAGGCCTAATTTATTAACTTGTATTTGGCACGAACCGCATTAATTATGTATTTGGCAGCATTAATCAGTATAATTATGCCACTCAGACTGGAGAAGTGTAGTATTAGGTATTAGGTATTAAATAAATAAAATTAACTAAATATACAAATTCTGTAAGTTGTGGTTTAAATAATAAGAAATAGATGGATAAAACACTTAAAAGAATTTGTAAATAATACTGTGAATAACACATACATACATATTTAAAAATGTTTATAATTTTTGTTCAAAAGTACTTTTTTAGTTTCCTTGTATTTTTCGTCTTACTTAATATTTTCTGCTATGAAAAAAAATTAATAATAAATTATTATTACGTATGTATAAATAATAATTTAAACCAATAATAAAACAGCTTTATAGAGATATTAAATTATTAAGACTACTTTTATAATGATTTCGCTGTAAAAACTGTAATCTTGTATATTTTGTTAAATATTTATATTAATAGTACCCTCTAAACGTCTTTGTGTATTAGAAAACAAACGTATATTGTTTTATTATATAATATTTCTAATTTAAAAGACATTTCTTCCACACAACCTGATCATTTTCGTCTAATCATCAGGGTTATCCGAGATCTAGCTTAAGATATTCCCAATCGATATTAAACATAACCCGAAACTCTAAACCAAATCCCAGTACTAAAATACTGGCCTAAGTCCCTGGGGCGATTTTTCTGTCCATCAGAGCACATTACCTGAGATTCGAGAACCCCTTAAAGCCCCTGGCAAGTAAATTAAAATCCGTGTAAATATGGGCGATAAGCCGAAACCGAGAAGCGACAGTCTTAATCCCGATTTAGAGCATTTTAAAGGATATTTTGTTACGGGAATTCCTCGGCTAAGTCCCGGCCGTAAAATACCTGCGAGGTGTCCGAGGACAGGTAGAGGAAACTCACTCGACCTTCGGTGAAAATGATGGATTTATTAGGTTTGAGCGTGCTGCGATACTTTACACAATCCGGCTTAGGCATAATTTGCGGTTTTGCGTGCAACAAAGCGAAAAAAGTGTTGCCAAAATAAATATGTATTTATGGAATATACATATTTACGTATGTATAGGTACAGTACACACGCTCGCCAGCATATTCCCTTATTATTTGTTATTTTTTATGGCCACTTTGTCAGCGTCATAAATTCGCTGCTCCTGTATGTGAATTATTTACTACCAAATTGCGGGAGTGGGACGAGCAGCCTCGCAACTGCGGCAGGAGGGCGTCAAATAAATAATACAAAAATATTATAAATTACACGGAGCCAAGGAAAACGCCAAGCGGAAGTGCGGAACACCTTGATACCGTGACTAAAGCGATTTGCTTTCAACCTAATGCTCACCCTGGAACACTTTAGCGCTGATAACTTAATTGTATGCAGCGGAAACTCTTCAAGACATCTAAATGAAAAGTGCATGAAAAATTACACAATTTATTATTTATTGTAAGCAAGGAAAAATGTAGTTTCTTTTGAAAAGAAAAAAAGATTGTATTAAAGAAAGAAACATGAGAGTGTGCAACAAATTAGAGTTTAATCCAGGTAATAGTATAATCGTTAATTAATTATATAATGAAAGAAGAAAGGTTATTTGCAGCAAACGTTAATTATTATTTAAATATAAATAAACTAGTTAGAGATCAAAGCTCAAAACAAAAAATAATACTAAAAAAACACAGCAAGAAGATCATGAATAAGTTTACAACTGTTCCAATAGAAGGGGAACCCGTTTTTGATTCAAATACACTTCCAAGTAGGAAAATCTCTTCCAAGACTTTATAAATATACAAAAACATACGTTTTGGTACAAAGCCCTTTCAAAGAGTCAATATACCCTAGACATCCTCGCTGAAATCGTAAAGGAAAGCGAACAGAGATATTCAGATGCAGTGGGAGAAATTTGTAGCCGCGAAAACATTTATGTGGGGAATATAAAAGGGAAGTGTACTAAAGCCACGGCAACCAGCGAAGGGCGTCGGGCGGGGGCAGCACATAAAATTAACCACATATTTCTTCATTTTTATGGCATTTATTATCACAGAAATGTTTGTGTGATAAAAGCGAAGCAGCGCAAAAGGCGAACGGCGATGAACGACGACGATGGCGGCGCAGTCATAAAAATGCAGCCATTTACCTTTTGATTTATGCACAACAGCAGGAGCTGGGGCTCCGGAGGGGGCTGGGTGTAGCGGTGGTGTACCGGGGGTGGTGGGTGGCAGTGGCCTCCGGCAGTGGCGTGGAAAGGGGGGGCTCACGCATGCACAGCAACAACAACAACCACTCGCAAGCAAAAGGAGAGAAAAATAATGCAATAAATTTGACATTATCTCCGGCAATATGAAGGTATATATATCCGTGAAGTGGGTGCCATTGGTAAGGGAAAGTCGTTTAACTGTCTGCGGATTTTCAGTTGACTTACGCACGAGGAGGAACCCACGCCGCAGCCAGATAATTGCTTTATTTCGCCATCTGAAGAACCTTTTCCCGGGACCATAAAGGAGCTATCAGGGCAGTCATATTTTATCCCGTGTGGGATTCAGAAATATTTATTTTAATACCCGGAAATTAATATTCAAAAACTTTTGAATTTTATACTTTAAGGGAAGGTTTCATGTTGCGATATTAAAAATATTTACACCTATGAAAGGACATATACAGTAAACCCTAAAATAATTTCAAAGTTTAGAACAATGAGCAGTAAAAAACAAACAAAAATATACATTTATACTAAAAGAATAGAATAAATAAATAATAAATTATAAAGTAAGCCTAATCCTAAGAAAATTATTAAATAAAAATCATGATGAACTTTCATCTCTCCTTTTGCTTACCTTTTCCCTTCGCCAAAGTTCCAGAAAGGCTTATTTTAATCCATAATGCCAGCTATATATTTCCGTCTTCATATTGCCCATGTTCCACCATAATTACTTCCGATTTGAATGCGTCTACGTGCCATGCAGCAAGACAATAACTCACTTCCGAGCTGGGAAGGGCGAAAATGCCATTTATAAAATTGAAAAACAAACTGCAATAAATTCAATAGAACCAACAGTATGAAAGTGAACTAAGCAGGCACACAAAGCGACGGATCCCCTAGAAGAATAAAAAACATATCCCGGGCGAAGGGGATGCAGTCGGGGAATGTGAATCCCGCTGTGAATCGAGTCCGAGCTCCGCCTGCCGCCTGTCGATAATTTATCGACAGCGATTTATCTCGTAATAGTTGCCCGGAAAGGAAAAGGAATAATGGTGACATTGAAATTTTACGGTAATGCACCAAAAAAGGGATCCTTTTTTTTGCCAAACTGCGGGCTGTGTGTTCGTCACCTCCCTCCCTACCTCCGCAACACCCCCTGTGCGGCATCATTGGGTATTTTAATAAAGCAAATTAATCGTTTCCAAGGCTCCCCTCCAAAAAATATTTCCAACAAAGGACACGAAAAAAATAAATAAATGGGAATACACAAGTTGACACGTGCAGGATTCTAAAATGATAAATCGATGGCTTTCGTTTTTATTGCCATTTTGGGCATTAGGTATTAATTGCTTACAACTTCCGATCAAACGGGGAATGGCTCTGAAATGATGTACGGCGGTTATTGATTAGGGTTTAATCCACAAAATAAATCAAATGTGTGTTTATTATACGAACAAAACAAGCTGAAAGATTAGGGCAGTGAGAGAATAGATGGTAAAGCTTAACCAGCGGATATAAAAGTATATATTACATGTAAGCTAATATATTATAGGTTTGCCTGTATATTCTTTTTATTATTTTTAAAGCCTTTGTATGCATTTTCTGACTATGCGAACCTCTCAAGCACACATTTCCTAGTCCGATATCCAGACCAGACTGAGACCGATTTCAATTTGCCGAGACAAACAGACAACCGCTTGCGTAGCAAGGATCCCTCCAGGAGGAAAAACTGCAATCAGGAGTGGAACTGTCACGGCCAAATAAATGACGCGTGACTGTCGGATCTCAGCCGGGAGGTGGACCGAGACCGGGACAGGGACAGGGACCGGGGTATGTCCCGTCCTGTCAGGCACAGACACAGCTTGATGCGAAGAATCAACAACTGCGACGGCTGGGCGAACAAAGGACAGTGCCAAGGACGAGACCTCGAAACGTACTTTGATAAATGCGTCATAAAATGAGCAATTATCACGTGCGTCCAGCGCAGCTGAGCGACAATTAAAAACCAAACACAGACGGCGGGGAAACTGAGCATCAATAAAATTATTTGTCAAAATGTCAGGATGCTGGCTGCTGTGAGGGGAGTGACTGGCAGGACAAAGCCTCGACCCGAGCTGGATATACGCAGAAGTGTCAACTTTGGTGGCTGGCAATGAATGACGGACCATAAATCAAGGACAATGGCCTGCCGGGATCGGGATCGGGATCTGAGGCGGATGAGATGGGCCTCGTCCTCGGATGTCCTTGATTGACCGCACTCCTTGCGCTTTGCCGGGCTGAAAAATTAGCGAGTAAATCAATAAACATGGCCAGACTCTCGCCGGCTCGTTAAACTGCGTTGTTCCTCGGGAGGTCATAAAAATTCAACGTTGTCGATAGATTTTCCATGATATATAGGGCCATAATTTATGTTCTCTTTATCAAGCCAAGCACACATGGGGACTGCAGGACGGCGGAACGTGGGGAGGGGAAACACCTTATGGATGGCTATATCCTGTGTGTGCCAGGAAGCGCCAGTCGCACTGGGACCTGGCTCAGTTGTTGTTTTGGGTCTGCGCCGCCACTGGCTCCGGCTCCGGCACTGGCTCTGCTCTGCTCTGATTGAATCGGGAAGGTCATAAAGATTTTTATGTTTGGCCATAAATATTTTGTTTGTTGTCCTGCTGATGCTGCTGGGCTGGGTTGCCTTTGAGTCGGCGTTCCACCGCTCGTTCCATTTATGATATAGTAACATATATGGTATACTGAACGCTCTCTGTATTTTTAGACAGACAGAATAAAAAACGAGTTTGAGTTTGGGATAGATCTTAACTATACAATTAAATGAATTAGGCTAACGAAAAAAAAATACGATAAGCAAGATATATTTAAGAATATTTACTTCCAATAAAAATTCAAAAGAAGTGTATTCTTCTACGGCGTCCATTCTAAAAAATTTATTACGTTGAGGTGTTAAAATCTTTGGGAAGATATTAAAAATACACGTAGTTTAATTTTTAAACTTCCTGAAGGCATATTAAAGCAATTTTGAAATTATTCAACTTTTTTAACCTTTTTTTTAAATCCAGTTGAAAAATAATTCATTTTCTAAGCACATACTTATTTAAATTGCCTTTAAAGACCATGAAAATAAGGTTTATAAAATATTTCGTTTGTTTTTAATATTTTTTATACCAACGTGAAGTTCTTTTTTAATTTTAATGAACAAAAAATGTCTGGAAATGGAATTAAATTGAGTAATCGTTCATTAATACTATTCGTTAATATATATTAATAGTTTTATTATAGTTTAAATATTCTATACTACTACAGATACTGAAAAAATACACTTTCTGAAATGTCTGTATTTACTCATTTTTAAATACGGAAAAGATGAAACAACAATGTCGGCACTTTTTCTGTGTTCTGTTTGCTCAGCCGAGAAAGATGGGCTGAGAGCAAAATTCACACTTCATTTGAGGCACCTCACGCTCCGAACTCAACGAAAATACCTCAACCCCCATCCACCGATCCAAAACCCAAACCCATAGCCCAAGCAAACCGAGACGAGTGCTAATGTTGCGCATAATAATTTTGTACTAAATTAAATAGTGCGTGGGTCGGCGACGTCTGTCAGAGTTTGAACCCGCAGCTCCTTTTCCTCAATGCCCTTGCAAAGGGTAGTACTAATTTGAAGAAAGTGCTGGCTTTTAAGTAAACGAATCTGAATTTCAAATGCACTAACCTCTTCGCTAGATAACTGGATATTTACTATATTTTACAGATTAATTTTGAATGTTTTGAAATTAATAATTGCTTAGGCAAAGAAAAGATTTTACAAAACAGAAGTTGCAATATTTCTACTAAGGGTATTACAGCTTCGGCTTACGAGGTATTTCTTCGGTGTTTTTTTTTTCCAGTTTCATGTGTGTTGAATGGATCTTTATGGTCTGACTGTGACTTCACGTCTGGCCAACATGTTGCTCACAGCGTTTTGTTGTTCTTTTTCGCCGCCACTTGAACTTCAAAGGATATAATTTAGTTTTTATTGCGCAAGGTTTTTGCCTCATTTTCCCGTATCTGTTCACGTTCGGAGGATTCATCAGCTATGCATGGCATGTCTGTCTTTACAAGGGTCCTTTACGACTCTCGTCATTTTGCTATTCAGTCGCTTTCTCAGCGTTAACTACTCATTCGCATTTCGCTCCTCGCCGCCTTTGGTGTTAATTTATTGATGGGCTCCGCTTATCGTCACGTGTCTGAAAATCGTCGAAAGCAGCACCCTTTTATATCTGTAAAGTCGGTGCCTTTTGTGAGTTTTTCAACTCGAATCAGAAATAAGGCAATAGCAAGGAATTAAAGGAACTGCTTTTAATTTTATGTTTCTTTTATTATATTTCTATGCAATACAGGAAATACAGAATAATGTTTTACTATCAAGCATTCAGTTGCTTCGACTCCTATAAAAATACCTTGAGATAATTATTTGATTGAGTTTCGAAAATGTATCTAAACATTTTAGCAAAGTAAAATATTGAAAGAATACAAAAATACACATAAGTGGCATTTAGTTTGGGCTTTTCCAGCTGGTCACATCACTCCCACTGATCGATTTGTGTCAGCATCCTAACCCTTTTGGGATAATCGGCTTTTGAGGAGGCCATAACATCAAGGCCTTTTATCCACATCCTCCCGTTTGGGGCACATTCACCTCTCCCCTCGAGGGGCAGGTTCCCATGTAGGTCGCTGACATTACTTCAGCTTACTTTGGCAATGAAAGACCGCAGAATGGCGAAGGGGAGAAGTCACCCGAGTGAGACATTTGCTTGTGGGCCAAAGTGAAAGCATCTCGTTTTCATTTCATTTAAAATGCTGTCAGCACCTAACCCCGGCCATGACTTCGCCCCCTGGGCCACGGCGATGCCTTGTCTCGCTCTGCCAGCTGTCTCGCTCGCTGGGACGTCTTCATGTCCTTTTTTTATGGCACTTTCAACGCGTCATTGAGTAAGCCGCGGCGCGCACTCATCGGCAGCAGTGGTGCCGAGTGGCAGGCGGCGGAGGAGGAGGATGAGGGCTGCCAGTGTGCAAGTGGAATGAAAATGAAGATGTTTCGGATGCGAACCAGGTGTACTCCTG
This sequence comes from Drosophila nikananu, assembly GCA_008042635.1. Lineage (NCBI taxonomy): Eukaryota > Metazoa > Arthropoda > Insecta > Diptera > Drosophilidae > Drosophila > Drosophila nikananu. The sequence continues at coordinate 30,783 of VNJV01008563.1, forward strand.
ACCTTAAGTATACAGGTTCAGTAGTATTCAATTAAACCTTATCAAAATATTAAAAAAGAATAATTCAATTCAATTAAATACAGAAAAATCTAATACTACATACAGAATTTACTGTATAAGTAGAATGAGTGGTAACTGCAAGTACTGGGTATCAAATGAAACAGAATGTTTCCAAAAACATGAAGAAGGTGCGTGGTGTTTTGTTGTTTTCCCCCTCTCGATAGAGTGCGTTTATAATCAAATTAGAAACGAAGCGTAAGATCAAAGGGAAGACGGCCGCGTCGCTCATTTAATCCAGGGCGCAAGGCGGAAAAAGTAGGCGCGACATTATGCTCGAAACGTCCAAAACACACACACACACACACACTGCGAGAAACGGGAGTGAGCGGTGAGTTGCGGCGACCTGGGCTGCCACAAAAGATGACGAGGGGCTTCGACCATAGTCTTTGACAACCTGAAGTGGAAATGACTGTGCAGCGGGTCCAAAGGAACGCCCGATCCGAACCAGAATCGTCTGGGAATCGCATGGCCTGAGGAAGACGTCTCATTAATGACAACAAGGAGCCCGCGCAGAAGGAAAGGTGTATTATGCACTCAACTTGAAACCCGGCCCTCTGTCAATTCCCACTCAAGTGCTCCTTCTTTTTCCAGCTCGCCAGCTCGCAGGTCGGCAGCTTGCCTCGGCTTCCTCGAAAGGATCCCTGGCGTTGGGCATCTCTCGAATAATTGAAAAGCGGATAGACAGAGGGAAAAGCGAATCCCCCAGCCGCGGAATGATTTTCATGTTGAATCTCTGACGACGACAGGTTAAATGTTTTCATTATGAGTCGAGCCGCGAACTGACGTCAGTTTCTCCCTATAATTGGAGCTGCACTCAAGTGCCCTCCACCTCGGGTTCTCTATCCTGAGCAGCCGTCCTCGGGCTCGGCCGCAGCCTCATCCCATCCCCATCCTCTGTCTCATCTTCATCCTCAGCCGCAGCTCGCCTTAATGAAAAAGTAAATTGAGTTCTCGGTAGTCTGTTGGGTCTTGTGCTGCTGCTGCTGCTGCTGGCTCGTCTCCGTTTGTTTCAAGTGTCGAGGCCTCATGAGACACGCTCAATTAGTTCCTCGAATTTCTAACAAAGAGAGCCCCAAGAAAAGTAAATGGTTCTCACAACTTCCGTCAACACTTGGAATCGGTCCGGTCATATATTACACACTCGAGCCAATTGTCGGAAAAAATCGGATACGTCACTAAGAAATGGTACTGTTAAACCAAATTAATTTAAAGCGTATAATAGATTTACTATTTTATTAAAATACAAAGAATGTCGTTTATTTCCGACACAATTTCTTAATTAATAATTAAACTAGTCCTTTAAGGAAATTTATATTTCTGATATTCAAATAGAGAAAATAATACTTTTAACTTAAAAATAAAATATAAATAATATGGTCAACTCTTCAAAATGTACTTAATTGCCCTTTTAAGTAATATTTATTTAACTTTCAACTTTTTAAAGACTGAAAGAAGTTAGAACTTCTTTCAATTTGTTACTAGACTTAGTTGACAATTCTAGAATCTCCCCGACTACCTGCTTTGAAATTCACTTTATTCCTCTTTTTATTACCGCAAACATTGAATTTACCCAAAAATTTAACAAAAAAAATTCTTGAATTTGTAATGAATTCCCACCAGGACCCAACCCGATCTCCTGCCGAGGTAATAAAAACTAATTAGCATCCACAAATTCGGAACAATCCCGGGCTAATTAGCAAATGTCATTTCAGGGAAACAAATGTTACAAATTTTGAAATGTTAGAAGCCAACTGTCAGGCGCTCGAATGAAAAGGGGTTACATCCGGGAAAACTAATGCCAACCAAGGCTGAGAACCCGAGGCGAGCAAATGGGAACGGAACTTTTATTAATGTCTCAAATTACGTACAATAAATGTTAGTAATTTTGTGGGTAATCAGTCAATTTCAGGCCAACAAAAGTATATCGAAAACCAGACGGGGGTTAATTCCGTCTGACTGCCCGTGGAAGGAGTTGTCGGCTGACAAGATTCATGGGTTTGGTGTTGTGCAGGAAGTTTGTTTAATGCACGGCTGCCCTTCAAAGGGTTTCGCTGCCAGTAAATAGTTTAACCCTTTTCGAACTCTCTTTCGGTTTATCATTTTTGGGGTTAGTTAAATGCTGCCAATAAATAAATTTTATCCGCAGTATGTTCATATAATGTGGTTCAGTTTCCTTAACCTCAGTTCCTTTCTGGTTCCCCGACGACAAAAATAAAACGAATTGCTGTTTTTATTAAGAGGCTCTTTTGTTGAATATAGTCAAGTGGTCTACTTAAGTCGGAAATATGTCAAGCAGCAGGTTCAGATTTCTAATTCATGAGGTTTTGAAGGGTCAAGTGGTTAGGATCTGCTGGCACCTGCTGGCAATATCTTTACATTTTAAAATGGCATTTCCTGTCTGGCATGAAATGTGAATCTTGAGAAATGGATCATGTGGTTGTATTTGAATTTGTTTAAAAAGTAAACATTTGAAATTATTGTCGTTTTTAAGTGAGCTTTAGAAAAATCAGAAAAGGCTTCTAGAGTTTAATGGTTTATACTTTAAAAAACTATTTATCTTAATTACCTTCAAACATTCTTTGAAAGGGAATTAAAGATATAATCAAAGAGCACTTTGAAGAAGATATTTAATATTTCATATAGTATTTATTTTCTTGATTAGCATAAAAAAGCAAACCGATTTAGATATGTTTTTCAGTCCGTTTTGTTTTACTAAATTAGTTTGTTTTATTTTACCAATCTTTAAAGCGTTTGTCACTACTTCGTGTATTCAAAGCTTCTTTTTGATTATTTTTAATGACAATTTCTAGTGACAACTCACTTGAGAGAGTGCAATTAAACACAATCCCATTAGCTTAAAAATTTAAGTTAAGTAGCCAGCATTCCCCCAGAACTGCTGGAGCGGCAACATTTAGTTCAGTTGTGCATCTTTCATGTTGCCACTTGCCCCCGTCTGGGGAAGAACGCTAAAAGGACCCCATAAATTTCGCTTTTAATAGCATCCGCCTGTCATTGCAATCTAAATAAATTGTTAAATTTATTTACGACTAACTGTCAGCACAGGGGGGTGGCAGAGGGCTGGCATGTGAGTGCGGCTAGAAAATATGAAAATTAACTGCCGACTAAAGCCAAATCCAGCAGCCACAACACTCCGGAAACACACACACGCCGCCCTCCCGTCATCATTTTGGGGGCAAAACAATTGCGCTACATTTGCCATATGTGTGTGAGTGTGTAATTTTCACTTCATGTTTGGCCGCAAAAACGCAGGGACGGCCATAAAATGCACACAAACACACACACAAGCACATGGGACACTGGCAATATCCTGGACCCTGGTTTTTCCTAGGGGTGGGACGGCCATGGCCCACGGACAATAAGGTGAAAGGGGCCACTAAATGCCACTAAATGAATTTATTTGCCAGACAGGGAGGGAGAGGGTGGGCACTGCAGTGGGAGCAGCTCGGAACGTGAACATTTTGCGAGTAAATAAAGCCCAAAATGAGATTTATGCAACATGACCGACAACAGACAAAGGCGAGCGGAGACCAAGTGCTGAAGTGCCGAACCCTCCTTCAATCCGCCCACAAGCCGCAGCCTCCACCGACGACCCCCCTCGCGTTGGCCTCGCTTTCAGTGGGTTAGTTTTTAGTGGGCACCCACTTTGTGGGCATTGTGGAATGGCAATCGCCGGAGCCAAATGCTGGCCAGGACTTGCAGCGGTCCTTCTTTCTCGTTTCTCGTGTGTGCGCCTGCCTTTTAGACCAACTAATTTCTGTGAAAAACAGGCAGAAAGAGAAAAGTCAGGAGTTATTGATACCCCTAGAAAGGAGGATAATAAATGAACTATTGTCTCGACATATATTTTTAGTTGCCAGCTATATTTGCCTTTTAATAAATATAAGAGGTAATGGGTTTAACGCATTTAATGAGTTGTACTTATAATAGCATTATCTTTATCTTACTTACTATCCCATCTCAGAAGTATGCTTTAATATATGTAATATACAAAGTAAATATCACTACTTACAACTGAAAACCCCCCTTTGCTACCCTAGCACAAACCTGAATGCGCACATACGCATATGGGGCATCCTCCTCTGGCCGGTCTGCAGTCATTTATTCTGGACAAAATTGTCACATAAATTTTACAGCGTCCGAGGCATGTCGAGCGTACTTCATTTCGAATTTTATGATATTCTCCCCCCTCTGCTAAACTGGTTAAGAGGAAATTTATGGTCGCAGCCGAAGACAACAATGCTGTGAGTTTATTCTAGGTAAGTGAGGAGTTGGACTAGATTTGCCGGGCAGTCGCACCACGTAGGTGAGCTCCGTCACCGACTGATGCTGAATGTCATAACTGGAGCGGTGCACACACAATAATAATGGTTGGGCCAAATATATGGAGGGAAATAACGAAATGCGAAATGCGAAATACGAAAATTTCAAAAAACCAGCTGAGGAGGACCGAGGGCCAAGTGAAGAAGTAACGAAAAAGGAGGCAGCCAACAGCAGTTGACAACTGTCAGGGGCAGAAAGGGTCGTCCTGGAGCTGGGGACAACTGCAGTGCCACTGTCACTGTTGCTTATTGTTTGGCTTTTGTTTTCCCCTCCCGCGTGGCCACAATGCAGTCTTATATTTCCCAATGCTCTACAGTAGCGGGTTGTAATACAACCTGGCGGGGCTTTGGTAAAGGAAAAAGAATTATCTCGCAGGATTTCAAGGTTTCAAAATCGATGTTGCTAATCCAAAAGCAAAACAGCAATGAAAACCATATTTTCCGGTGAATTATTACTCCCTCAAAGAACTCTGATAAATTCCTATACTTTTCATCTTTAATAATAAATATTAGCGCGCCCTAAAGAGTATTTTTAAGTTGCTCTTGTGTTTCGTTTTGCACATTTTGAACTGTTTGCTGTTGACATTAGCAGAAGCTTAGTCCTTGCTGTCTCTGGCCTGTCAAAAGTGTCCTGTCAGTGTTGCCTTGCCACATGCAGAGACAAAAGGAATGACTTCTGAGGGGCAAAGAAAAGAAGGAGCTCAGAGAAAAATGGGAATGAATCTGAAATACATTGTCTTTTCCGTTCTTTTTTTGTAATTGTTCGGCGTGTGAAGATTTGTGCTTCTTACGTTCCGTAAATGTAAATAACGAGCTGGCCATAAATAAAATTAACCCACATTAAACACAGACAATTAATTACGGGCAAATGGCATCAACTGGTGAGTTGGTAAGTTGGTAAACTGGTAAACTGGTCCACCGGCCACTGGTCAGTCAACATTTCACAGCAAATTAACACCACAAATCTGTGATGTGCTGCGATGGCAATTCCCATCATCCACCCGAATCGTTAGAGCCGCAGAACGGACTGAATGAGACCCAAACTCCGGCTGACAGCTTAACTGACCATTAATTTACATTTAAATGGAAAATGGCCGAGGTGAGGAAGCCGAGCGAGCGACCGACCGAGTGGCAGCGACAAATTTACCTCCTACCTACACACATATTTTTCATCTCGAAACTTTTCTCACACTCACACACACACACCGTAGCCATAGCCATAGAATTTTCCGGATGAAAATTATGGAAGGTTGTTTGGGCAAGAGAAAACTGAGCGAGATTTGCATATTTCCGACATATTTTTTCTTAGATTGCGTTACAAATGTATACTTTATGGCCAAGGACTGCTCAATTTTCACAGTTGATTTATTTTTATGCTTCAATATGCCCCCGGATCGAATGGGAAATACGGGAAAACCCAAGTTAAATATTTAAATTGTAATACTTTACTCCCTTTTCAGGTTAGTTATACTTTCTAATAACTGAATTTATTGAAACTTAATTATTATATATTTAAGAGACTATCAAAAAAGTGTCCAGAAAGCAAGTATATCCTTAAGGTAAATAACATCTTGCTGAGTTTCCATATTTTCATTATTCATATTTGCTCAGTCTCCTCGATACCAACCCCCTCGACCATCGTGGCCTTTCATGGAAATTGTGACAATGCGACAGAGGAAATACGTCTTCCTCTGGGAAGACCATTTATTATGCAAATCCTTCCCAAGGATTCCCACTGCCAGCTATAAATAGCAATAATTGTTATTTCAAAATTTATGACAGCAAAATAAATTCCGACTGTGACATGTGGGGCAGGGGCAGCAGGGCAGGGACTTCCGACAATGGCGCAAAAGGGTTACAATCTGGCGAAAATTTCATAGTTCATTATCGAATTTGTTATGCGTACTTTTTCAAGTGCCAGCAGTCGAAGTGGAAGATTTCAACCCCTCGCAGGGCTGGGATCTCGATCTTGAGTGCTGTTTGGTTCCGTTGGGTGCGGTTCCCAGGCCTCTGATAAGTAGGTTTTCGTCATTTCTGGCCCTTTGCTAGCTTTTCTTGGGCTGCTTGTCACTGTCTCTCCGCGCCGGCCCTTTGTTTGCCACAAGACCACATTTAACTCTTCTTTTTTTTTGTGAGCCGCATAATTTATGCTGTCATCTTGTGCATATTTAACTCAATTACTTCCGCGCATCGAGACTACCGAGTTGATAGGGGCCGTGGGCCCGGGTCCATGCACCGTGGCACCGCCACCATGCCATCATCATCATCATCTTGTCGGGGCCTAATTCATTTTGTTATTTTATGCGATACTTAATGGCCCTCCCATTCTCAATTCTTCTGCGGCTCTCTGGCTGGCCCGCGGCTCATTAAAAGAAATTACTTTATTGGCGAAATTTACATACAAAGTATTATGGTGGCCATGTCTGCAGATGTCAAGTCATTAAGTTTCTTCTTGTTCTCTACGCCCGGCTTCTTCACTCTCATCCACGTTCACATTCACCCGTCCGTCCATTCATTCATTATGCAAAAGAGTCACTTAGGTGAACAGCGTTATATATACGCGCCAGATACTTATCGTTATCGTTATCGGAAGCGGACTTAAGTGAAGATGGAAACACTATAATAGTTCTGCTGGCGTTGAAAATAAATTGGAGGCAGCCATAAATTATATTTAATACGAGTATGTCTGGATGCAGGCCTCGGACAGGGTTCCTCCCGAAGCGAACTAATTATGTCGGCTTCGAAATAGGTAAATTTCCCGAGGAAACGGCAGGCCTACTTAATTTAATTTGTATTTTAAGCCATATAAATGAATTGTAACTTAAGGTAGACTTCTGTCTATGTCTTGCATTTTAAAACTGATCGTGTATAAGTAATTTAAGGGTAATATTATTATAACTTTACCTACAATATTTTAAGTTTTTTTGCATTATCCAACAAACAAAGTAACCGATTTGAAACAACGTTTCCATTAATTTCTTCACACTGCATCTAACTCACTCGATCTCTCCCTTCTCCCAATTGCCACGTTGTGTTCACGCATCTTGAATCAAAAACTTGCTGGCCCCAAACACAATTTATCACCATAAACGCGGCAATTTATTTGATTAAAGCAATTTGTAAAATTTTAATGTTCTTCAGAATGAAATAAATCTTCAAACTGTGGGATTCGTTCTGGGCTTCGGTTTGATTCGAGCGGGCGAAACGAGGCCACGTCCACCGAAATAAATTAGGCACAGCTGCTGCCCCCGGGAGTGGTTGTGTGGGGTTTGGGCAGATCGGAGGTCCCATATCCCTTCCGCCACATCCCCTGTGTCCCACTCCCCCATGCACTCCACATCCCGCCCCAATCCCGGAACGGACGTGCGCCTAATTTAGCAGCGTTTAAGGAGGGCGGGACGGAGGGGCACCCAGAAGAGCACATAAACATAAATAAGTAAGACAAATAAACTCTCCTGACACGAGCATTTAGCAGTCCGCTGGAGGAACGCGCCTCCAGTGACAAAGTTCAATTGCTGAGTGTGACCTCAGAGGTTGACTGGTTTCCGAGTGGGGAGTCTACAGAGAGCCTCAGGATTGGTTGTACAGAAATACTCATATTTTTCATATAAATTTAAGAAGTTTTTTATGGTTCACTTAGCAGGTGTTTTCTATACTAGTTTTACATCTTTAATTATAGTGTTATTTTTACACCACTCTCTTAAAAGAATAGGTATATTTTTTTAATGATTGCCTGTTTCATAATTTTACTTAGGTTTTAAAATAAAATAGATATATTGGAAAGAACATTTTTTATAAACAGACGAAATTAAGCAGAATATTCTTAATTCTTAAATATTAAATACATCATATTAGACATTTTTACTTAATTATGTGATGTGCCTGATTAATCGAAATTATCGATACAATGTATATTAAATCCGATATATTTCCGATTTAATATATTAAATCCTTTTGATGTTTCTTGTCGATCTTTATTATATTACATATGACATATCTTATATAACTCTGTATAAAGTCATGTCTCTCTCATATAAATTTAAATATTAAGTGTTCTTAATAAGCATCTTTCCCTTTCCAGTTTTCCCTTCGCACTTTTCTTATCGCACAATGCCAGTTTTCACTGTAACCAAGCTGACGATTCTTCCTTCGCTTGTCGCTGTCAATTGCCGTTTATTTGTTGTGATTTGTGTGTGTGGCAATACGAATCCTTGGGGGAGGCCAAGTGACAGCTTATCAAATACAAATTGACAGTTGACACGTCATCCCCTCCCCAAAGCCCAGCCCGGCCACCACGATTACAGGGCAATGACAGTTGGTGTGCCGTGGGCGAGTCCTCGCAGTCTTCGCAGTCCTCGGGCGCATACTACTTACCTGAGTTCCTTCGACTGCCCTCAGTTTTTCCAGCAGGTGCTCAACTCGCTTCCTGATTTGCATTGTGCCGCCTAGTCATGTTTTCACCTTTCAGAAACATTTATGCAGTTGTCGCTGTCGTCATCGCCATCAACATTCGCTGTCCGCAAGTAGTTCCTTCCGCAACACGGACACCGCCACCTCCATGAAAACCAATTAATTTCTATGAATTGTGGGAGTTGAAACTTTGGACAGCCGACTTTGATATGGCCCAGGGCCTGGGTCCTAGATCTGTGCGTGTTGTTTGCAGTTGAAGCAGTAAAAATGTTAAAGTAATGGAGCTTAAGGGTCTTGAGTTAAATGTTAGCGGCGCGGATTTGTGGGCATTGCATTGAAAATACCTCATACTTGATGATAGAAACAAAGTAAAGTCAATTATACTTTTTTCAGTTAACAATCAGGAGTACTTCTTGAAAGTAAAACAGTTTTTACTACTTAACCAACAAACCAGTCATATAATATACAAAATATGTATAAAAGAAAAACTGACAACCCCATAAAAGTTCTGACTGCCCGACAATTTTTGCATACATATGGCTGTGTATAATTTCACAATTAATTATGAAATATGCCATATAAAAAATAAAGAAAACAACAAAAGAAAAAGCCCAAGCGAACCAGTTAACCGAGGCGAAGGAACAAAGTGCAGGGCCGCCGCCAGGAAGGGGACCCACTGTGACTATGACTAAACAAAACGATACGAAATGACACGCTGTCAACGTGGGGTCGGAGCTAGCAAATTACAATAATAATACTCATAACAGTAGGACAGTAGCCGCCGACTCTGGCAGCCAGGCGGGCAGTCATGTAGACGACAATGCGACAAAGTGCCGGACCCCTTGCCCCGTTCAGTGGCGATCTGAACTGGTTTCACTTTGCAACAAGAAATGTAATTGTGACTCACATTATTATTATGCGAAATTTTAAATTTTAAATAATTTAATTTTATTTAAATATTTTATTTAAATACATAGATATGTTTAGTGTTTCTTAAGCACATAAATATGTTTACTTAAAAAAAAATAAATTGCAAAACTAAAATAGAGTTCTACCAAATGTAAGATATTCGGTAGCCAAAGCGCATGACTTATATATTTAAAGTTCTAATAATGCCGAAATTTATGAAAAGCTTAAATTAAACATTGCCGAAATCATATTTTTTTCGAAAATATATTCAGTATAATAAAATTTGTCACAGGTTATTAATATAATTTCTCAAGAGCAATCTATGTTGCCCAGTGTTCCCTGAGCTATGCGCATTGTTGGGCCTACGGGCAAAACGAGTCAAACGACGATTAACGCTTGGCTGAATTGACTCGAAAAGTGCCGGTCATAAATTACGAGGCAAAAACTGAAAAGCTTCTAATTTGGGTTAGTCTCGGCTCCGGCTTGGGCCGGACTCGATCTGGGCCTTAGTATTGCCAGGGCCGAGGCAACCCCCGCACGGCTCTACAGTCGCCACCCAGCCGCATGCATGTCATGCAACCCGTCACGTCATACAGGTTGCCACTTTTTGTCCAAAGCATTATTATTAACTAGTTAGCGGCATGCAACTTGTTGGAACAGAGCCGCCCAATCCCAAATGCCTGCCAACTGAGCTTTCGCAAAGAATAGCAAAACCAACAACTGAAACAACAAATAACTGGTTGGGAGTTGGGAACACTTAAAGAAATAATAGGGTAAATGTTGCAATAAAGCGTCTTTAATATATTATTCTATAGGATACAATGTATTCCGTTATGTATATAAACAGGATAAACGGATGTTATTACTTAAATAGTACTGAGTTAAAAGGATGCACCAACGACCTCATAAAGTATGCTACTTCTTTTTCGGCATTACCAGGCGAGTCGATTTAGCCTACCTGTTTATAACTAAACAAGCTAAAGCTTCAGAATTTTTAAACAAATTTGAAATTTCTTTGATTCTGTACGTATAATAGGTTATTTTTAATATATCCTTGCACAATTAAGAAAACGTTTTTTAAAATACGTAAATAAAATAGATTATGGGTGCGTTGACCGGTTCATTACATTAAGTAAAGTGAAAATATTATGAATTCTGTAGTTCAAGAGTGTTGAATAGCTTTCCCTTCTTGTTGATATATAATTTTGTGGTTCATATTCCAACCAAATTTACTCTAAACAGTTTTAGACTACTCTAATAGTTGAATAGTTTTTAATTTGTGTTTTATTTTTTTTTCAATTCTTATTTCAATTTTATTTATTCTTGATTATTTTACAATTTTAAATTAAGTTAAGTTAAATTAAATGTACAATAGCAGAATGGCCACAATGCCAACAGATTTGTTTTTCTCAATGTGCGGTCTAGCTTCATTTGTTTCCCTTTGTGTACAAGACATCAATTGCTTTGAAGCGGGGAATAGGGGTTTTTGCATGTCGCCGGGCATTTATGATTAAGTGAGGTACATATTAATATTATCGTGCGACTCACCTGGTCTCTTTCAATGGCGAATTTTCTGCCAGACAGTTTGTATGCTAATTTGCGAGCTTAGGCCGCCGCACAATGGCCCGCACACACAGGAGCACTCACCTACCTACTCCGCACTCCTTGCCCTGCAGCTCTCTGCACTCCGTGGTTTATTTTACTGTTATTTTAATTTATGGCAATTTTATGCGAGTGCACAGCGTAGTTGGGAAGTTGAAAGCGAACACATAATAATAAAAGCGGAAACTATTGTATTAAGTGTTTGATTTATGGCTTAACTCAATTGTTTTATTTATGAGCCATTTCAGGCTCAGAACAGAGTCCATTGTTTGACGGCTGTTGATTTAAATTTCTATGCCAGGGTCAGAAATTCCACAGTGGCAGTGTGAGCCCTGTGACATTTCTACTCGGCTTTCAGTTAATTAGGCATTTATTCCACAGATTCTACCAATCAAGTTTAGCCTATAATTTTTATGTTTGAATAACATTTAAGTTTAACTTCTCTTTCAGAAAGAGTGTAGCTGAAATTAAAGTCTTAAATAAATTTATTAATTATATTTTTGGTTTACCATTCGACGGGTGCACTAATCAGTGAGTCACACTAATTACTTTTCTTTCCATTATGATCCGTCCTGTCATCATCATTCATCTTCCCCAGCAATTTTCTCACACTTTAAATTGACACATCGCCTCTGATAGATTAGATCCTGATGACTCGGCACTTATCTTATATAGATTCCCGTCTTGTGTTTTTCTAGGCTTACTTTGTATGCGTACGTTTATTTTTGTATAGATAATACCGAAAGAGAGAGGCAGCCACGTGAGTGGATTTGCCCATAGGGAAAGCAATTATTCAATGTCAAAGCGACATACGCACAAAAATATTTCATCAATTAATTATCAACTTTATTTGCCACGTCGAAATATCTAAAGGAAAATACTGAGAATATAGTGCTTCAAAATCACTAAAATTATGAGTATAAATGTAGTTAAACAGCGAAGGATGATTTGAGGATCGGCTAGTTCTAGTTTAAAAAAATTTTTTAAGAGTTCCTTAATTTTTATACTTCTCCTTATAGTTTTTAAAAACAGTATATATTTATGGAATAAAAAACTGTTTCACTAAGTATAAAAAATTCTTTTGACCGGCTTTAATATATAAAGTTCAGGGCCAAAAAGTAATCAAAAGTTCTATTTATGCCTCACCCAGAGAATTATGACGTTCCATAAGTTCGATTCCAGTAATGTATAGGATAAGGTTTATAGATTTAATAAATCAACAAAAATATCTAGATTGAATTTGAAAAAAACCCACAATCAGATTTTAAATAATAATTATTTTTAATTTATGGATGGAAAATTGGTAAGAGACTGGATTAGGTTGAGAAATTTTCAGAGAATATTAAAATAGTAATACTATAAATATATAATAAATGTAATATATAAAATATAAAATAATAATATAAAATGCATAACTATGTCTTGTAATTCCAAAAGTATTCCAAAAATAAATTCTTTACTTCTTATCTTGTGATCCAGGCAACTGCACCCACTAAAAATTACTTAATATCTTGTATTCAAACATTTCCCACAGTGAATATACCCTTACCCTGCACATCGTGAAGCGTAAGTGAGAGTGCACAAAATTTTATGAATTTCAGGCCTGAAGAGGGCAGGGGGCCAAACACACAAATATGTGGCAACGTCATCAAAGTAATCAGGCGACGACGACTGTCTCTGTCACGGGCAAGAGCGATGGGGATATGAAGGATACGTAGCGGGGACCCCCAAATGATTGCCTCCATGACGTGGCAAGAGGCAAGTTTCCCCGGCGAGGGATAGAGGCAGGAGCAGGGGCTGGAGCAGGGCGCAACCCGGACCAACATCAGCGACATCATTTATCATCAACCTGCCTGTCACTCAACGGGCTCCCCGGCTCCGACGTTGGAAAAAAATGTACTACCACCGCATGCAAAGGACTCTGATGAGTTGCCTTTCCGTGGCTTTGTGTGTGTGCGTTATCCTTGGGTGCTGTCAAAAAATTATTATGCCTATTAATTTTACCATGCGGGCGTTGCCAGCACCCTCGTCCCCTCATTTCCTCAAGCCCTCGCCACGCTGTTTGGTGGTAAATTACACAACAGTCGGGAGAGGCAAAATAATTTTTGATGTTTGGCTTTTGGCAGCGCCAAGTGGGCGTGGCCGTCTGTGTCTGTGTGTGCGAGTGTGTCGCTTAAGACATATTTTGCCTCATTCATTTGGCAGTAATTTATCCTGTCATGCTGTCATTATGCCAGCCAACAAAAAAAACTGCGTCGAGAGAAACGCCAACAACAAAGTGGGGAAGTTTGGGTAGCAGAAAAAATTATTTATTGAAAATGATTATGCACGAGGAATCGAGAAACGCTCCATAATCGCCGGCGGAGGGTGGAGGGAGCGGCGGCATTGGGGTAGTTTCGTTTTTGTTAATGATCCGCTGACGTCCTCGGACTGGGACGCATCGATCAAAAATCATTATGGCTTATTTGGAAAGGCACCAAAGTGATTACACCGAGAGAAGTGCTTCTTAAAGTTAATTTATTAATACAATTTAATATTTAAAGAACACAGAATAATTCGTTATAAAACTTGGTGCGATATAAATATTATTTCAGATTTTAAATAGCTGAAAGTATTTTATTGAAGCTTCGAATATGCTTCATATACTTTTCCTTGAAAATTACAAAGTTGCCTATTCGTTAATTTATATTTATAGAAATCTGGGAGAAATACTTTAATTTGGTTTATTATCAGAATTACCAATTAATTAGTAACTTGTTATAGAATCTTATAAAATGTTATTCAGCAAATCCTTTTATAGAAATAACCTCCATCGAAGACGCTCCAAATACAGGGTATCAATTGCCATTACTCCTATACCAAAAGTCCCTAGCTGATGTCTTTTCAATAACTAATCAATCTTGGCTTTGGCTTGATGGCAGCCCTGCACGCGATGACTTATTTCGGTTAGTGTTAGACCCTTCTCCTAAAAACAACTTTTTTGGGGGTTGCCTGCCAGATGAGTGGGTGGCTTTGGGTGGTTCTGGGGATTCGGGCTGAAAACACTGCAAAGCAAGTGCCAACTTTTTTGCTGTCGCCCATCAATCAGTCGTGATGGGGCGGTGGCCGGGGGCCTAACAGTAAAAACGTAAGCTCGTGTCAGTCAGTCAGTCGCCGAAGGAGGGAGCCAGCGGGCTGTGGGGCCAAAGGAGCCGAGAGAGCTGATCAGTTTGAACTTTTGGCGTTGACAGCCGGAATACAAAATGCGGGCGAAATGTGTCGATACAAATCAGGCATGAAGGGCTTTATACATGAAAGATAAATTTGAAAGGGATAAACGCCAGGTTAGCAGAAAAAAACAAAATGGAAATACCGTGCACTTATTGTCCTTTTGGTAGAGTATAATTTCATTTGTTAAATTATAACTTTAGACATAGAAAGCTAATATTATGCCAGCAAATACCGAATAGCCTGAATTATGCCAATATGAAATACACATTGCCGGACCTGTAGGCTTTATTTGTTAAGCATGCAAAGAACTTTAAGGAAGTGTTTTTTTGTAAGCATCGGAACCTCAATTCTGTGACCATCAATGTTTAAAAATAAATTAAACATTTAACTACTTTTAAAAGGTATACAAAATATAGCTAGCTTAAGATAATCTGTTCTTTATTATTGAAATTAAATCATTTTTATTTCAAAATGTCCTGACTGGCTTGCATACCCTGTAAGTGCAGGGTATAACCCTTGGCTCACTCGCCGTGCGCACAGTGTCTGACAATAAATAACCGCAACTTAAGCATATTGCGGTTAAAAGCAAGTCCTCTTTCTCTCCCTTTCTCTCTGCTTTCCGTCCCACTCCAACTCGCTCACTCACTCCCGGAGCTTGAGCCTGAGCTACTCCAGCACGGCGGACATATTTCATTTTCGTGCTCCCAATTGTTTCGCCCTTGACAAATGGGCAAGAGCGAGCGAGAGCCGGAGACTGAGACGGAGACTGTGTGTGTGCAGAAGGCAAGTCATCAAAATAACAAATAACGACGACTACGAAAATTGATTGCATGTCGTTAATTTTCATTTCAAATTACTTTGCCACTATATCATGGCTTATATGCAGGAGACCCTTTCGGAAGACTCAAAATGCAAAAAGCTGGCAAGTCAGGCCTATTGCCAAGTTCATTGGTTTCACTTGCGACATGTTTTTAATAAACTTAAATTTTTATAATAAACATATTATTATTATTATTATTATTATCTATCTTTAAAACCTCAAAAAAGTACAGTACAGTGTCTCACAATTTCACAAGGTATGAATTTACAAGAAAGTCCTACTATCAAGAAATATATCATATCGAAATATCGAACAATTTAATTTACTAAAATTGCAAATATCGTAATTCGAATTTAACGATCGAAATTATCGATCTCATCGAATAAATATCCTAGATATTGCACTTTACTTCTTTTTCTTTTTTTTTTATCATATTTAAAACAATTTAAAAACTAATCTCTTTATAATCTACTAATAATATTTTTAAAAATGTTCGTTATATGCATACTTGACAACGGAACTTAAAATTATCGACTTATGAATCGGCCTTCCCATAAAAAATGGTTAATATAAATAATATTATAAAATAATTTGTATTTTTCCTAATAAATTTAATTCGGAAGAAAGGGATAATTTTAGATCAGATAATTTTGATACTATACCTTTTAGGACGAACAAGTACAACCTTCATACCTTTGGTATTTATATTTTACCAACAAGTGCAATTGTCCCACAGTTGCCATTCACTCGGCTGTCCAGAGTGGCCTGTGGACCTATTTCCCAGTGCCAGAACCATCATCCATATCACCGCCTACGCCATTATGGGATTACCACCTTTCCTTAGTGGTGGGGAAAGGCCCACTGAGGAGTTGAAGGCCCCGTTTCGAGCCTCAATCCCGGACTGGGATTTCGAATCATCATCCTGGCGGGCATATGCTTGCCATGTCATTCATATATTCTGCCGGCGATCTATCTCCCCATCTCCACCCTCGTCTTCTGTCCGCCCATCCCACTCCCTTGTTGCCATTGCTTTCAACCATCCATCAGCCGGTGCAGCGTCCTGATGCACCCGATGCTAGCCAGTTGGCAGTACGTCACTCAGTTAGTCATTCACCAGCACTGAGAGAAACGAATATAAAAAGGGGTATTTTTCGTATTAACTTTGAACTTATCAATCGGGAGGAACAAGAAGTAATAGTTTGATTGGCAAGATAAAGTTTGTTCACTTTTTCGAATAGTTTCTTGTTATCTTTATACTCATCCAGATTTAATTTTATTTAGAAGTATATTTTTAGTAAGAAGTTTTAACGTGTAAGATGACATTTGTGACCCTATAATGTATAGTCATATCCGACAATGACACCTAAAGAGTTTAGAAACAAACCAGAACAAAAATAAACCCGAAGTTTGTATACCTTTGCAGTTAGCAAATGGATAACGACTTCTGCAAACATCCGACTTAAATTTTGAACATGTCTTTATTTATAGTTCTATGTTTAAAATTTGGGTAAGAATGTATGGAGAAAATTATTTGATTACTTAATTAATAGTTTTCTGCAGTGAAACCTGCACTGCTGCTGGTCTGTTCCTGTAGCTGTTTCTGTTCGCCGCCAGAGTTGGAGCACGAGGCGGGGCAGCGAGCAGTGCTGAAGCCCAGCCTTGATTACAATACAGCCCAAAGACCAGTGCGTACCTCAACTGGATCCCCTGGCTCCCCAGCGGGGTGGGTCCTGTCCCGTCCCTCCCACCGCTCTGCTCGCCTCTGTCTGCACTATTTTGAAATGCACGCGAGATTAACTCTTGCCTCTGACATTAACGAATGAGAGCCAAAAGCATCTGACAGTCAAATGTCAGTTATCTGCAGCTCCTTTCCACCCTCCGAGCCAGTCTTTTGAGCTCCTCTGCCGCTTTTACAGCTGAATTTCGAAACGGTCTGTGGGATGCACGTGAAATTTTCCAAATTTCAATTTAATGACAGGGAAAATTAAATTAAATTAAAGCAAGGATAATATTTAAGAAATAAAGCAGCTCAAGTAAGAAAGTCCCTTGGTGGTATTTGATACTTTGCAGAGATACTTTGGTATTGATCAACTTTGAACTTATATCTGTTGTAAATATTTTAAAATAAAATTCTCCATTTCAATAGACCAAAACCTGAACAAATACTTTGGTCATTCACTTGCTTCCCTTTTTGTAAGCCCCGAAATGGTTATAAAAACATCAAAAAGTATCTACCGACTTGTAGTTTGTCTGACAAAGCCGGAACAGGAAAGAAAAACACCTTTCACACCGCCATGAGAACTTCAACTTGCTTGCATTTCACTGGAAGAGAGGCTGGGTCGGGCCAAGAAATCCCATTTAATACGCCATTGGGCACGCACAGTGGTCATTATCCATTGTCGACCACATTGTCACAAAAACAGGGGAGGGGAAACGAAAAGAAATCAAGCAAAAAGTGCCGCAAGAATTATGAAGAAATTTGCCTGAGTGAAAATATTTGCACATTTTTGGTGTGTGTATATGAATGGATTCGGTTCTCCCCGGGCCTGTCGATAAAGTCGGTCCTTTGAAGCTGTCCCTCGTCTCGACTTTGGTTTCTCTGGAACCCCGCTGCTGGGCCCAGCTACCTCGGGAGTCTCAAGGTTCTTTCTAATTTATCGATCTTGGCCAATTCCCAAATACACGGAGCGGAGGCGATTTCTAGGAAGTCCGAAATCAACTCGGAAGTGACATTTGCTGCTGATCATGGGAACTTCTGGCAAGGAGCAGCGCCCTACCCCGCGGGTTAATTCAAATTAAATACCTTCAGGATTTGATCGGATAAGTGAGGATATCATCAAGCCCTTCGCAGGGGTTGTTAACCGTATAGTCACAGTCACCGGCTTATGTATCTGTTGGATGACACTCGAAGGGTACGGACCAGCGTCAGTCAACTGAGGCATTAGGGCTTTGTTGCCGGATTTATTACATCACTATGGGGCAGATGGAGAGGGCAAATATTTTCATGTCTAGAGTTTAATTGTTTTCACAGTTGCAATTCAGCGCAGAAGAAAGGTTGTCAGTCACTCAAAACCGAGCTCTCGAGTGCCTCGCGTCCCGGATACGGTTCTACCCTTATCGGGCTCATGTGTGCGAGAGTGTTTGCATTATCCGTCAAGGGGTGCGCAACCCAAATCGGGTTCTTCAGCCGGCTCTGAATGGGCTCTGCTCGATGGCTTTGCTTTCTTTGCGATTTTTAAACTTGACACAATGTTGCCTCAAACCAAATAACGGCGGGGTGAGGGCTCGGCGAACCCTCTTCAGGATCCATGAAGCCGCAACCCCTTCAAAGCAGCCCCTTCCCCGCCACACACTCTCCTTTTGAAGTGAGTGTATATCATTAACTCAAGGACTGCAGCCAGGCACTTGCAGATTTTTAGATTTTTGATTGCGTTTGTTGTTGGCAACAGGAACAGAATTGAAGGGAATCCCATTTTGAGCCTTTCTGGAGTGTCGTTGAGAGTGTGCGAGTGCGGAAATTGCTTAAAAGCAAAAATGCGATTTACTCTTTAATCCTGCAAAAATATTTAAATTTTGCAATATTTCTTTACATTTTACCTTAAAACGGTGGGAAATAAAATTGTGTATATGGAGTGTCAATAAAAAATATTTAATAGTTTTGGGTTTAGAAGGGTATAAATAATATCTATAAATTGGTTAATAGAGTTTTCGATCCATCTCCCATTTAAGTTTACAATCCACATGTGCATAATACTTTAAAATATTCAAATTACATCAGTAAATACTTTAAAATATTCAAATTACATCAGTAAAGTTTAAACTGTCATTTGCAAGTGATGTGATTGACGTGACATCAAATGACAGTTCGTCGCAAAACGTTAAATGCAGTCATGAGTTTGCTTAACTCTCATTAAGTTCCAGTTTGCCACAAAACAAGTTTTCACCATACCCATGAAAAACGTAGCCAGAGAGGGAAACTTTAATTGATTGGTTGGTAACGAGCCTCGGTTCACAGGTGATAAATTCAATGATTATCAACACTTTAGACTTCTGTCTGTGTACCCTAATTAAAAATGCATCGGGAAAACCTCAACACCAGCCCCAAACAAAAGCCGAAAAGTGTCGGGCCAGTTCAAAGAGGCCAACAGTTTACTAATCACAACCCGATGGTATTAGTTTCATGCTGGTCGGTTGGCTCGGATGCCCTGCAATAATCGTAAACTATTTAAAACACTATGAAAACGTTGGCACTCTTTATGGGAGTCTCGTTCCCTTCGAGCTCTTTCTTCGTGCATAGAAATAAATGAGATACCCTGGAACAAACTCTTTGAGTTTGAAAGCGTACACGGTTTGGCAAAAAGATATTTAGATATTAATGGAAAATAACACAGGTTAAAAATGTTAAGCACTAACGTATTGAAAGATACTGTAAGATTTAGAGTATAAAGTTAATCAAAATATTACAAAAAATGGCTCTTATAAATTTAATGTTATGTCGTTCCCTTTAACCATATATTTATTGAGAAATTGACCGAGATTGGTCATATTTTTATAATATATATTTAGCTAGCTAAAGTATCATCAGGTCTGGACTATCCTGAATCGTTTCCCTTAACGAGCCCGTTTCTTTTTTATGGTCTTTTGATATATGAAATGATCAGACAGCGACCTCTTTGTCGGCACCATTTACCTTTCCTCATGCGACTCATTTCGTTACTTTCGTTTTGGGCTTTTGTTTATATTTTGCATATAATATATCTACATAAATGTATATTCATTCGATTTTGCTTTGTTTTTTGGTTTATACGCGTTGAAAATTATTAACCATAATTTGCTTTTAATATTTTGTAATTGTATAATTTTATGGGCATGTGCAATGTTGTTGCTTTTTGATTGGATGAATTATTCATATGGCGTATGAGTGATATTTGATTGCCCATCTTAAATTTTTTAAAAATACGTGTGTATTTATTTATTTATATGGATATATTTTGGCTCCGTTGGGCGTGGACGGCCTGTCAAGGTGGTGAAGAATAAAATGTATGGAAATTTGTGTTCGTAAACAGAAAGTTGAGCAGATTTGACTGTAGCTTTCTTATGGCTCTTAAGATATTTAGTATTGATGGTAAATTAAATATGAGAAAACTTGATCATTTTTCTCTGATAGCTCCCAATATAAAGGTGCATTCAGCCGAGGCTAAGGATGATTCATAGGCCAAATACAATGAATGTTGTCAAAAGGAGCTCATTTGATTCCGAGAATATTTGAGCAAAACGCCTCAAGGCCAACACAGTCTTAGTCCGTAGGCATTGTTTTAAATTGTGAATGGCCGTAGGCGCATTTATTTGGCAACTGTGGTCTTTTTGGCCCATACCTTTCTTTTCGGCTTTGTTTCGTTTGACCAAAGCCGCACAGACACACGCCCAAGGAGGCCTGAGTTCGAGAGTATCCTTTGAAGTATTGCCGTATTATGCAGGCGGAATGTGTGTCACACATCGTCTAAAATAACCAAAAAGGAAATGAATCGCTTCGAGCTGAGATTCAAGCCGAGTTCCGAGACATGACATGACAAAAGCAAAAAGCAGGCAAGACGAAATGAATCGAATGATGGGCAAGTCAACTTAGCTCAAGTCAGGCGGACTTCAAAGTCGGTGTGGCTCAGCTCTTCCTTAGCCCCTGTCACGATCCACACACAGTAGCTGTCAAAGATATTTGTATTCTCTTTTTGACTGACTGTCTGACTGACTTGAGCAGCGGATTCAAACGAAATTGGAAGCCAAAAAACAAACACAGTAGCTGCCTAAATAAACGCCGAGCTGGGGACCAACCAATCAGGTAACCCACTGCACTGGAAGAAGTAATTTCAATTGTTATATTTAATCATTTTTGTCAACCAGAAACATACCCAAAACGAAGCTGAAAACAACCAGAAACCAACTCAAAACCAACCCGAACTCAACAGAGATTTTCTTGGGAACACCGTGAGGTCAAAACGTGAATTTAAATCAAAAATAAACTTATTGCAAATTCAATGTCTTTCTATAAATCATTTTTTCAGTTTGATACTTTTTCACGCACACACAAGTTTTTTTCCAGGTGCAAATACTCGAAAGTTGGTGATTTAAAATAAATATTGGTAGCTGCCAGAGTGACAGCAAGCCAAATGTGATTGTTCCCTGATTGTTGACATTTTCGTGTGCTACCGTTCTCGGCGGGCAGCGCACAGCCTCGGCCGGAGTTCGGTGCCAGCTCAAAGGGATTCAAAAGATATTAAATTGTCTGCGCGGCTGCTCTGTGGCATCGCCGCTGTTGTCGCATTAATAAGTCTTCGAATCTTTGAGGCTCATTCCCTTTTTTCAATTTCCAAAAGCAAAACACAAATAAAACAGAAAGCAGCGTGGAGCGAGGGGAGCAGCAGCTCAACAATGAAAAATTTCAAGCTGTTTTTAAATGTTTTATTGGCTTTTTAATAATGTTTGCACATCAAACGAGGCCGCCGCCGCCCCAACAGCAGCAACAACAATCCTGTCTTCGACTTTAGCCTCGACACCGACTTCGAGCCGGGGTTTGAGGGCTTCTGTTCGATGTTACGCTGGCTCAGCTGAGAGATACAAAAAGGAAGATATAAATCCTCAAGTGACATGGAGTCGAGCTCCTTTTGTGCGAGCGCCCCGTTCAAAAGGATTATAGTCGGCTTGATTTATGTGACAAACGCCCGTTATAAATTATTTTAAATTAGTTGAGAGTTATGAGCGCCAGTTCGAGCTTGAGTTCAGCTCGAATGGGATGCGTATTCCGGCCAGCTTTATTATTTCAGGCTTTTCAATGATGGCTTCGATTAGGTATGACGATTGCTTTCGCATCTACTACGTTCTTGGATTTAAATCATTCGAAAAAGAATGGTAAATATGTTACTTAAGACAATTTGCTTTTAGAGACTTACTTTGGCCACAGTTTTAGTATGCTGGAAGGGAAACAAAGCTTTTATTATTTTACGTGAAAATTCGAGTTTTTCGAAAAAGTAACATCATGGTTTCTCCCTCCTTTAAGCTCTGATGTGCCAAAATTATATCTCTCGATTTTTTCTTGCACTTCTCCTTCGCTGTCCTCATGCGGCGGCTGTGGCATCCCTAAGCCCCCAGGGATCAGCTCCTTAAGCATTGCGGAGATAAGTAGAAAATGTTGCCAAGGCCTGCTCCCCGTTCCCGCAATCTCTGCGTGCTGCGAGTGGCAAGTGTAATAGAAATAGTTATTAAGAGCAGGCGGCGACAGCTGCTTCGCCGGGGCCGCCGACAACGGGGGACAGTTTACGACTGCGACGGCAAAGGACATAATACGCGTATGAGAGATAACTGCTGCGGAGAAAGGCCGCAACAATTTATGGACCGAGCCACATATGATCCATGAAATGTCATAAAACTGCAATTGCGGCCAAAAATTATCGAACATTTAGCAAAAGCGTTGGGGCTTAGCCCATGGGTGGTTAGTTTTTACGATCCCAGGCAGCCCGGCGTAGGGGGGAGGACCTTTTGTTTTTTACGACCGACGGGACGGGACAGGAAACTTTCTATCTCTCTCTCCCCGGCGAGGGCCATTCACACGTACCGCAGTAAAGGCGGCACTGATACACATAAGGACACACCCGTATGAGCAATTGCCGTTCCCCGACATCGGTCAACCCCCCGGGACAGGGACACGTTCTGAGGATGGTCGTAAATTCGCTGACTCGTTTTTATTTCAGTTTGCTGCGAGTCTTTCGTTTTTCGGTTTATTAGTTGACACAAAAGTCGCCGTCACTCTTAAGTAGTTGAATAAACAGGAAACGAATTATGACAGAGCGTTAAATGACCACGAAGTAGGGTGCTGGTAGGGTGGTTCCCAGGAGAGGTAGTTCGAGTTTCCCGAGTTCCTCGAAATCAGCAGGGACAGCACAATGAGCAGGCACTTCCGCTCACTTGAATAGAGACAATTAACGTTCAGTTCAGATCAATAGATCAATATGCTGGTAAAAGTGCTGTCTTAGAAGATGTTCAGGTATAGTTCATATGATTATAATAAAAAATCCGGGAGGGGACAAGCAAGAAGTTATGATATGAGCTAAATGAAGCCGATTTGATCATGAGCCAGGAAGAAAATTAAAATTCTATTGGATCATTGCTTACAAAAACACTTTTAAGAATATATTTCATGTTTCTTTAACCAACAGTGTTTTTTTTTTAAGTTTTAACCACTCAAAAGCTCAATCCAGAAGTAAGTGACTTCCAATCTAATATTCAACTTAATCTTACATTAATATTGATAAAGAATTCACTTTAAAATACCTACTAATTTGGTTCAGTTTTCAGCTCTGCTTAAGTAAAATAATTTAAATAAATTATTCTTTCTAAATTATAAAATCCACACTGAAGAACAGCCATTGAAAGCATCTTTTTAGTTGACTTCGCTCTCGATATAAATATCTAGTGTACATATTATTTTTAACATCGGCTTTCATATACGTCTTTTTCTTTCAATATTAACAACTTGAAATGAATATAATTATATTATATACCGTATTTATCTTTTCCATTAACTCTCAGCTTAGTCGTAAATTCAATAAAATTAAGTACCCATTGATTGTACTATAATTTATACCTTTGGTGCTTGTGGGGTCGTGAGCCCTGTGACCTGGGGTCACTCCTACACGTGTAAACTGCAGAAATGTGAACAGAAATGGTTAGGTTGGGCCCACGCTAACTATCAGTTAACTAAGTGGAAGCTTTGGTTAACGAGCTGCCAGTCAAAGTCGTTCAGTCAGTCATGTGTGAAAAGTCAGTTGTTGCACCGCAAGGGGCGGCTGGGGGGAAAGTGGGAATGCCTGTGGAACTGGGCGAGAGTGAGGGGAACAAACCCGTTCGAGGTTGGCGCCTTTTGCATTGAAATTAATTTAGCTAGCTTTCAATTATGTGCCACAAACATTCGTGCAAGCGGCATTTTCTGGCTAGAGTGGGGAGCGAAAACAGTGGGGCATGGTAGAGTGAACGATATAAAATAAAACATATAGAAATATAATATACATATAGAATAGAAACAAATTAATTTATCTATAAAAGTAGAGTAAATTTTTTAACAATATTTTTATATTTATGAATTAAACCTAGTTTAAAAAATTAAAATTTATTTATGTTCTTATATCATTTGTCTTTAATGGCTTTGAACATTAAAAACTATGTGGAATTTTGAAACTTTGATTTAATAACAAATTTCCAACAAAAAACAAAAAAAAAAGTATACATGCTTCAGATTTTCCTAAAATAATAAGAATATCAGTATTTCAAAACCATTTAAAACCCTTCTTGGTAGGCACTTGGCTTCCAAAAAGAAACTAGGATAACATCTAAATATTGATCTTCTTAATATGAACCAATTTAAAATATATATATTTATTTATTGCTCCCTAAAATACATTGGTTTAAAATACTATCTTGAAAATTATGCTTATTCTTTGTCCATCGCAGGCAGGCTGCACCGTTGCCTGAAACTGAGATACGATTTGGTGGTGCTGCTGCGTGACATGACAGGCCTGACAAGCCCGAACAACATATTGACATTTTTGCTATACATTCCGCTCGACAGGGGGCGCCACAAGAGGCGGCGGGCGTGTGGGCGTGGCCGGGGGATGGCAAGGGGAATGGGGAAGCGCCTCCTCCGTAGCCCCGGGCCACGACAACATGTGCGAGTGTTTATGTCGGCGTGTCAATTTTCGTTGTTGACGTGTTGCCGCCTTGTAGAAGTTCCCGTGTCTCGGCCCCCAGCCCTCGATCCCCAATCCCAGTGCTACGTAACGCCGCCACACCAACAACAACAACAATAACTTTGACTTGGCCGTCGTCGATGTCGTATTATTATTAAATTTTACTTTCGCCACTCAATATGGGAAATGTCATCTGTTTATGATGGCTTTTTGACATGTCTCGTTATTGAATATGTTGTTGGTTCCATTCCGTGCCGGTTTGTTCCTTTGCTTGCCTCAGCAGCACGATTTGGATACCCTTACAGGGAGGGTATTTCGATTAGTCTTCACTTTTACCCATCATTGATAATATGAACTATTATTTTTTATTTATTTATTTTTTATTATTTATTTATTATTATATTCGTATATTTGAGGTGATCTCCACAAAATTACCTCTACATAAGAGTTTTCTAAAAAAGATATAGGCAAGCGTATTTTTAGGACATTTGCTAATTCGGTTCTTAAAAATATATTTTTGCCTTTCGATTTTTTGCTTAGGTTCAGTTGACGCCTCCTTTTTTTCTTTTCTTGTTCTTGAACTTTTGATTAATTTCAAATTTTGCGGTTTCCATGTTCTTAACCTTCTTCCAAAGCCCCTGTGGAGATATCCTGGACAGGAAGTACAAGCCAATGTTAAGAAAGTATTATGTACCTTAATTTTGTTTCTTTATTAAAGTATTTTATTATTTAAGCTTACAAAAATAGTAATTGTGATATTGATATTAAAACATATACAATTCAGTTACAAACTTTAAAATAAAAAACAGTTTTCACTGTTTAAAAAATGCCACATGGTGATATACCCTAATAATGCATCAGATCCATTGCCTTTGTCCCCCTTTGTTCTCTCCGTCTCTATTGATGCCTTAACTGCACAATCCAATTGAATCCCCGAGCCAAGCCAACTATCAATCATGTGGGAAACAAGTCATACTCGTATCTGTGTGTCCATTCAGGTGGCCGCTTCGAGATCCCAGCATAAGTGGGCGCTTAGCCGGAGACGTCAGTGGAGAGAAACCAATAAAAAGAGGGAAAAAGGTCAAATGACTGACAGTAGCCAGGCAGCGACGGCGGCGGCAGCAGCAGCTACTTACTGTCAAGATGTGTCATAAACACATCAAGTTTACTGTCGAAACAAATAAAAATATAAACTTTGACACACACTCACAGAAGGCGCGCAGCTGCGCAATCACGGCCCGGCGGAGGAAATCAGCTTTCTTGCTGGTTTCCATCTCTAGTCTCGGGGGCAGTCATAACGACTACATTTTATTTCCACAAAATTGCACTAAAATTGTAGTAAAAGGGAAACAAAAGCCAGAGTGCCTCGTTGTGGTGGAAACCGAAATCAATTCTGGTAGCTGACGGAATGTGACAATTACGGAATACGAGTCGTTAAAAATTAGACTGAGAGCGAGCTGGGGGAAAGCCAAATGAGTCGCCACTAAAACTTGTTGTGGAGTCATTAAGGTGAAACCCTATAAGACATTCCCTTAAGTACCCGCTGCTGAGAGGCCGTAAAATTATCTCACTATAAAATTTAAATGACTTAAATGGTGTCCCATTTCCACACACACCTTGACAATAAATAACTGCTCCAGGCCATATAACCTTAAGGCTCTCTCTGTATTTCAGATTATTTTCGACATTTTTAGTGGCATTGAAATCAATTTTCGAATCGTTAATCTTGTAAATTATGCATGTCGCCTGTCGGATGCCGTCATTTCGGTTGAATTTTTTCTTGGAGCTGCTAAAACTGGCTCCTAGATGGGTGTCTGTCGGTGTGACATGGAACTTGATTTGTATTTTTTCATTCAACAAGCTCACTTGTAACGATCTTGAAATAAATGTGTCCCAAGTCAACATAATTAATGCGAAGCAACTGCAACAAGTTGCAACAGGTGGTAATTTATAAATGCATATAAAAGTCAACAATTTTTATAGATTTGTGTGCCTCAACTATGGAATACCCTTCTTAGCATTCCCTTTACCTTTTTGTGAGGTGAATGTTATAAAAAATGTTATAAACAAATCAATACCTATTACTTATATCGATTTTTATTTATTATCGATGTATCAAAGCAGCGATTAATCGATATTATGTTGGATATCGAACTATTTCAACAAAGTTCCTAAACTAGGTTTGAACTATAATTTTTGGATGTAAATTTAAAGAAGTTATCAATAATTTCATATTAAAAGTGTTTTTTTTAACATTTTTATAATGTAAAGCTGAAAGCCTTATTTTCTATATTTTATATTTCGATATCTAAAACTTTCGATAATTTATTGGAAGTGATATTTTGTATAAATAGATGGTTAAGGTTTGTTTATCATACATTGGATACACATATACCTTATGTAAAAAAGATTCTTACTTTTCTTAAAACTCTTGACTTATCTTATATCACCTCGAATTTCCCTTCCCAAGTTACATACATTTGCAGTTATAATACTATACTTATACGGGTCGTTAAACTCTTTAAAAATAAACAAAAAAATGTGTGAAACCACAAAATCCACACGCAACCAGGATAAAATCCCCTGGTCAAACATTTTTCAACTGTCCCAGCGACTTCGCCTGGGAAACCTCGTCTGACACATGTAAATGCGTGCTGACAGCCAGAAGGGAAAAGAATAAGTACAATGCCAGTGAGAAATAAAAGAAAACTGTCAACAAAATTAATGTCATGCGTGTGCAATGCAATGAAAAATTATGGGCCGGCTTTATGTCAATAACAAAAGGGGACAGACGCGCACAAATCCAAGTGTGCAAAAACCGGGTAGAAGCATAACCTGAACAATGATTGATTTGACAGGACGTCGGAGAGCGACGAGCCTGGCCTATGCAAAAAGAAACCAGGCCCACAGAACAAGTGCAAATGGCTGTCAACTCGGATGTGGACGCCTCGGGTTACAAGCCCACTAATGAAGGCAAATAATATTAATACTTGTGGAGAGGGCGGAGGGCGCTGCGTGTTCCTTTTTCCTCCAGGAATATTATTTTCAAACCATTTGTCAACATTTGTCAATTCTGACAGCACACGCCCGCCAACATTTGCCCCTTTGGCAGTGTTACCAACCTCCCCCGGCCACCACCCATTTATTCCTTCATTTATTCATCCATCCATCCAACCACCCCACTAACATTGACAGCTCTCGGGGTGCCTTTTTCAGTTGAGCGGGCAAAAACTTCAGGCCCTCTCTACGCGAAATTAATAACATGTACAAACAAAAACAACTGAGCCAAAATACTTATCACCAGCCGGAAAGCAAAGGACCGAGACGCCCATAGTGTGAGGTCCTTGATGGTTATAAGGGTGTGGCCATCGGAGAGGAGAGGAGAAACTCTTTCAAGTTAAAATTATATTGCTATATATCAAACCGTAGGCATACCTATATGCAAACATTGAAAATAGGATGCTTAGTTTTTAAGGTTTAGGTTCTTACTAGAACTTGCTCGAACTTGAGCTTGAGACATCGTTGAAAGAATTATTATTATGTCTTTATTTAAAAAATAAAGTATAAAATATTAGCTACGAATGGTAAACAATATTACTTATACTTTCAAATGTATTTAATGGAAGCAGATGTTTACTGATTATTTACTAATAAATAAATCTCGAAACTCTATATACCTCTTAAATATAAATTGCTGTGCTCTTTACAATTTAAATAAGAATTCAAACGAAACAAAATATTTTAAACGTTTGATAAAATCGGAAAATAATTATACTTACATGCGTCAAAAATTTAAGTAGAAATGAAATCGTCAAGAAACATTAATCCAATTTCCAAATCGATTGGTACACAACTGAATGATATGAAAGCCTGGCAAAAGTCCACAAGAAGGGATTTCTTTTCAAAACTAAAGAATTCCCTTTTTAAATTAAAACAATCAGTTTTCTATCTATGCAATAGTTTAACTCTCTTTTATATTAGTTATTATTCACATCTTTTTATTCTATTGAGCGTGACAATCACTCTAGTGGAAAGTAACCCTGATTAGGAGTAACCCAGATTGCGGTTTTTACAATTATCTTAATTTTTTAAACCTAAACTTATACCACGTTCTAAACCTTCTATCCAAAAGCATTGTTTTGGTTTCCCTGAAATACCTCAACGCCCTCGTTATATTAACGAAAGTGAAGAGGGTCTTTCAGACAATTTCACCAATCCTAAAACAGGGTCAATCTCCTGCCTGGATGGATGGCAAGCCACATAGTGGTATCGAATTTCGAACAGATTTCAATTTGATTTCGCCCGACTATATGGTGTACATATCCCGTACACATATCCCCTATAATTCACAGCCCCGGGGAATGGCAAAGGAGGTGTGCCAAGGGGTGGTTTTGCGGCGGCCGTGAATAAAGCGATTTGTCTTCTTTGTTGTTTACGTTTGGTGTTATAAATTCTCGTTCCGAAGACTTGGCCGTACGTGCTCCGGTCGCCGAGCGTATATGGAATTGCCTAAAAATTATTTGTGCATAACAGGGGATAATCATAAATCTGGCTAATTGCACTTTATTGGGGTCGCTCCCGGCCTGACATGGCCAGAGAGCGGTGTCACGGTGCCGGCCGACCAGTTGGTGGTGGATATATGTAGCTACGGCTATAGCTGGGCATCGCTGTCTCGGCTCATAAGGGTAAAATTGAATTTGACATGCCTGTGAGCGAGGCATTAAATCTGAAAAGTCTGCGCTGTGCCGGAAATGGCAACATATAAATTTACAGCTTTCTGACGACTCTCTGACATTTGATATGGCTAATGGGTGTTATGACACTCACCGTTAGTCTTTTATCTTTTTGGAGCGTGATTTACATTCGGCTATGGGGGATGGTAACCCAAGAGAATTTTATAGTGACCTAACTGTTAAATTTAGTATAATATTATTATTATTTATGTTAAAACTTCCTTTAACATTTTAACTATTACACAGGGAGAACATTTAAAAACAATTTCAAAACCAAGAACCGGAATATACTTTTCCAAAGGGTTTTAAAGTAGTGGCTCGGTGAACTCGTTTTGAAAAAAATCTTTATTGACATTTTTACTGGAATCCGAATACTCTAAAAACAATTTTCCAGTTCTTGATTCTAAAATGTGTTCGGCCTTTGTTAGAGGTTTCTATCAAAAACTGGTCAAGTTGTTTGAAAGGAAACCGATAGATCTTTCGATGGACTTCTCTAGGTCGACTCAGCGAGTGGATCAGTGTTAGTGTAATATTTAATTATTTTTATATTTATATTTACATTATTGATATTTATTTACATTCTTCACAATTAACCCAGACTCAGACCACAATTTCAATGAATTTACTTCAGGCTGAAAGTAAAAACTTGCTCAATTTAAGGATTTTAAAACATTTGTTAATATGTCATTCTCATGTATTTATTTCAGAGGTTAAATTTTGATAGTCTTATTACATATCCATCAACTACCAAGATAATTATTATGATCTATGAAATACAAAAAATATATATTATTCTCCCAGGCACTTGACAAATGAGAACCGTGGTCTACCCATAATTAGGTGAACATTTTCCGGGATAAAACCATAAAATTATGTATGCCATTGAGGAGAATTAAAGGGAGAATTAGGCTCCCGGACTTCAGTGCAGCGGCTTCCAGAGGCCACAACCACCATACACTCTTTTAATGAATCTG
This sequence comes from Drosophila nikananu, assembly GCA_008042635.1. NCBI lineage: Eukaryota > Metazoa > Arthropoda > Insecta > Diptera > Drosophilidae > Drosophila > Drosophila nikananu. Next base: position 61,575 of record VNJV01008563.1, read on the forward strand.
AGGGAATCACAGAAAGACAAGATAGGCCAGAAAACAGAAACGAGGCAGCCATCGGCACAGATTCCGTGCGGAGGTAACGTGGCTTTTGATCTTTGCTGCGTTTGTTTGTATACAATTTGATGGCTCGTGTTGATGGATCGTAAACGTGGAATGGTGTTCGCACTGCTGCTGCTGCTGCTGCTGCTCCTGCTCCGTCGAGCGATGACGATGATCAACGCAACGATGACGGCACAGTGGGTCTTTGATCATTCGCCGCGCCAGTTGGCAGTCAAAATGTTAATTTATATGTTCTGCTCCCGCCTACAACCAGGAGAGCGGGACTGGCAGGGCTGCCGGTCTGCTGGGCTGCCGGGCAACGGCTAACAACTTTACAAACATGTTTGAGATTTTTATTACTGTGTGAAAATGTTCGATTCTTCCGTAAAATCCGGCGAGGCAGGATCAAACAAATTTATGGGTGGGCGCAGCCAGATCTGGCAGGCCAGATCAGTCAGTGCGAGAAAAACTTTTCATTGTGATTGATGGATGCCTACCGCAAAAACAGCGGCTGCGGCAACACATTCCCAGAGGGATTTTGATTATAGACAAGTTGTCGGTGGATTTTTATTATTGTGGAAATCGATCAAACCACTTGACGGCTGATCAAAGGTAGCTCTGGCTACAGCGAACATTTCTCGATATCTTTCGTGTTTTAGTGAGCGTATTTTTTATTCGATTTAATTATTGTGAATTTCGCTTTCGAATCAATTTCTATTTTCGTTTGCTGAGTTATGAAGATTTCCTTTGCTGTGATAGCTGATGCGGCTTAAATTATGTGTTTTAGTTCATCTCAAGCATTGATACTTAGTTTTATCCCTGTTCAAATTGTAACGAAGTATTGAAATTATAGATCTTGAAGTAAAATGTTGCTGTAAATAAGATTTGGATTACCCTGTTTTGCAACATAGTTATTGAACAGCGATTTCTCTGCTCTCGTTCGACCATAAAGCAAAACTTGGCCAAGCCAACTGAGATAAGTCCAGGGGAAGACAAGGACAATAACAAGCTGGGCCAAAGGAGGGGAGCCTAAGCTGGTCCGATTGTCTGGCTGTCGTCTTGGCCACATACTCGGCCCGTCGGGCCAGAGGAAACATTTGTCTCGCTTAATTTAAACAGATTTGCGAGATTATTGTCATGCCGACGTGGAACGTTGAGGCAGCAATTTCAATTCGACCGCGGAGACAGCTGAGTTAGGGGGATCCCCCTCAGCCCGGGCGGGAAGAAAGTCGCCAGGCAAGCCGAGACCAAAACCAAAGTGAACCAAGGCAAATCTCCTGACAGCAGCGCGCCGGCAACTTTTAATGTTTCCTTCTTTGCCGGCCCCGATTCGCGAGAGTGGGATGTTTGGATTGCAGAACAAATTTGCAGAGAACGTTATGCAAGTGACAGGCGACAGATCGGGGATCTGAAGAATGCTGCTGCCGCGGATGACGATTCCCTGCACAAGCCATATTTAAGGGGCTTTGAAGTCGCGCCGCTCAGCTGGAGGTGTCTGAGGCGCGAATCCAACTCATGTCGGGCTCGACGCGATCGGAGCATGCCGCGCTCCCAGATGAAGCCTTCCAGATCAGGCGGGCAATCTGACGGCTCTGACTGATGCGGATCCAGATGCAGATGCAGATGCAGATGCAAATGCTGATGCTGTTGCTGCCGGTGCTGTCGGCCTGCCCACTTTTAATAATTAATGAACGGGAATGAGTTGGAAAGCTCGTGTCGCACACTAGGAAAAACTTGAATTAAAAATCTTTTTTGACAACAAATTTAACATATTTAGAAGAATAATGATTAAAGTATGTGTTATATAGACTTCCTAAGCCAGTTACAGCACCAATTACATAAGTTATTATTTACCTTATCTATAACTAATCGTATTTGAATGTTATAACCACCCTCACATTTTATATATTTCCTTTAAGTTCAACATAATATCAAAGCTTGTTTTTCCAAGTGCACTCGCTTGACAGCCTCAACGGCTAACTGCCTTGGACAGCTACTCGTTTCCGGAAGTTTATCTCCATTGCAGCTCAACGGCAGCTGCTTGAAAGTCATTAGACTCCGTCAGCCTTGTCACTCAGTCTCCGCTTGACTGTGCTTCGAGCTAAGAGCCGCAGACTCGGAGACGCTGAGGCTCCTCCCAGAGACTGACATTTGATCTTGGCTGTCAGTCGGAGTCATGTCAAGCTATGTTTGGACAGACGACTGCAGTAAATCTAATGTCTGTGAAAGACAACCTTCAGGCGGTTGCTCTTATTTAACCCTCTGGGAAAAGATCTCGCTCCTAAGATTTTCCCAATTAGATCAACTTGTTGGGTAATTGAATGGCATAGAAAAGATTCATCTTTATGATATTAAAGAGAACGATTGAGATAGTTCAACTTTAAATAAATTCTAACAAATATGTGGGATCTTTAAATAACAAACCCATTTGTTAGCTTAACGCTTCTGGTAGTTCTTTGTGGGAGCTAAGGCTCAGAACTCGACATGTACCAAAATAAGAAATAAGTTAATTCCTCTAGCAAATCAACTGATCTCTGAGAAAACCCTCTCACACTTCTAACTATGTACAATATTCTAAGAATTTGTAAAAGTTAATAGTGTTCGTGCAAGTAATCGGAAAATGTTAGGACCTTGTCGATCATTAGTAACCCGGTGCGGACGCCACATGCGTCGCCGTTGTCACGGCACCTTATCCAATCCAGAGACACATGTCCACACCGTCGAGGAGGCAGAGGAGCTGCCCGAGAGGCCCGAGAAGAAACTCAGCCAGCGTTACTTGAAGTTCCGGGAAAAGCTGCGATCGAAGGCACCTTCAGCTGCCATGCCCGAAGTGGCACCGCATCCGGCCCACGAGCAGGAGCCCCTCAAGCCCTGGCCCAAAGGCGTCAACCCGCATACGGGGGAAATCGGAGGACCTGCGGGACCCGAACCCACGCGCTACGGCGACTGGGAGCGCAAGGGTCGGGTCACGGACTTCTAGCAAACAGCTAGCGTCGTCGAAGCATCTCCACCTCGACACCTTTGTTTGGACAATTCTGATTTATTAACCGTGTTAACAACAGAAGCACTCACAATTGGTTACACTCACGATAGGATGGGCGAGGAGAGTCTGCGCCACGGTAGCCGGGAATCCAGATCAAGATGAAGTGAATCAAGATTCCCCTCGCCGGTGTAAGAGCGCTTCCGCGAAGGCATTACATAAATTTCTATTGTGTGATTTCTTTGTGGTTTCCGTGGAGGGGATTTATGTTGGGCCTGCCATCAAAAATAAATTGATAGCCCTTTCTCTCGCTCCGCGAAGGGGTTCTCGGAATAGAGAGTGCCAGTGCCAGCCCGCCAGTTGTGGTTGAGGCTTCTGCCTCTACTTCCATTATTTATGGTTCAGGGGCAGAGAATCGTGCCTAAATTGAAATTATTTGGAGTGATACTGGGGCCTTGCTCGAATCGTTTCGATTCTTTTGAAATTAAGGCGACAGTTTACGTGATTTTTATTAGAAAAACTTCTGTTCGCCTTGCGTATCTCATCTAATTTTGTAGCCCGAGTGCGTTTGAGGCAGGCACATAAAGGGGTTCTCCTCCTCAAAGCCATAAATTTTCTTCTTAAGGCCCTGAAAAACGTTTTCGCGGCTTCGGAAATTGGTTACAAATTCTCGAAAAAGATTTGCAGCTGTTTTCGTTCGCCGCATTGTCTGTTGACATTTTTGTGGGATTAACGCTGGCTTTACTAATGAACACAAATAGAAATTACTGAAATGCTTTCCGTAGCTAGTAAATCTTTTCGAACTAATTGACAATCAAAAGCTGATGCACTAATGGCTTTTTATACCCTTGCAGGGTATTATAATTTTAGTCAGAAGTTTGCAACGCAGTGAAGGAGACATCTCCGACCCTATAAATTATATATTCTTGATCAGAATCAACAGCCAAGTCGATCTAGCCGTGTCTGGTAAAAAAAAAATTCTTTAATTTTTTCGAAATTTTTTAAGGGTTGAAATTGTAAAATAAAAATTTGAAGAAAAAAAATTAATTTTAAAATACATTTAAATGCAGTTTTATTAGCCTTGTAAAAACAAACTCAGAACAGTTTTCCGAATTCAAAGTTATGTATTTTTAGCTCAGTTATTGAATTTTTAAGCTTTAATTTGCCCAAACATTTTTTAATAAATTAATGGATAAATCTTTACATTTTAATGCTCATTTCGAGGTATTTTAATATCAGTCAGAAGCACAGAACAATGTGAAGGAGTCATTTCTGGCCCTATTAATCATATATATTCTTGAGCATCAAAAGCCGAGTCGATCTAGCCATGTCTGGTGGGAAAAAAATTTTTAATTGGCTAAATTGTTATCATTGTAAAAAAAAAGGAAAAAAATTAATTTTAAAATAAATTTAAAATCAGTACGCAGTTTTTTAGCCTTATAACAACAAACTCAGGACAGTTTTCCGAATTCAAATTAATGTGTTTTTAGCTTAGTTATTTTATTTTTAAGCTGTAATTTTCGGAACAATTATTAATAAGTATTTAAATTTTAATACTCTTTTTTCGGGAGGCAAAGAACAATAGGAAGAAGTCATTTCCAAACCTTTTTCCCATGACCATCATTTATATCGGTTTCTCAATTATCAGTCTGTTACTATTTGTCTTATCCTTCTTTCATGTAAATTATAATCTATTTACATCCTTAACAAGTCGCCGACGGCGGCAAAATGCCAAAATCAAAGATCAATCACAATCCAACAATACAAAAAACATACGAAGAGAGCTCGAAAGAAAGATAAATTCCGCATAAATTCCAGGAAATCCACAAAACGCTTTAATGTACACACAATTCCGAATCCCTCGGAAATTACACACCCCAGCTGACTCTCGAAATCCACAAAATCCCAGCATCGACAACTTGCTCAACGCCCAGCGCTCAACAGGCGCGAGAAGCGACGACTTCCTCCATAGTCATCCATCAAATGCGATTTTCCCACTTGAGGCGGGCGGGGGGCGGCCCCAGGAGCGGCAATTATTTCGTCTATTTTATTTTTAAACCAAATTAACGTGTTGCTTGTTGTTGCTAATGTGTTTTTATTACGTGAAAAGCAAGGAAAACACACGCACACCGATGCTCCCAAGATCATTTTATAACCCCAGCCGAACGGAACGGATCGGAACCGATCCGTACCCTTCTCCATTTCGCCGCTCGGTCGCAGAGTAGTAGGCGCTGATTGATAGAACAAAGTGAAAATCAAATAAAAAACAAAACATAAAATCTGGACACGCAGCCCATTCCACAGAGCGAACCGCACTGCGGCGCAAGATCAAAGACCGCCCCTCGATCTGTAATGACAGCTTTGATCATTGTTTTGCCTTTGATTTTTTCCGGTTACGTTTCTCTCGCACTTGCGCCGTGCTCTTTTTCGGCCGCCGAGTGCTCCACGTCCACCATGCGATCATCAGTCTTGTTGGCCCGCGATCTCTCGATCATATCGAAAGTACTTGGAATTGTGGGAACCGCTCGGAAGGGGGCTGTTTACGATCGATTTCGCACCTACTTGAGAGATTTCGCCGAGGCGAAATATTTTACAACTGCCAAAAACTCAGGGCAGGAGGAGTCGAGGGATCGAGGGCTGCTGTTATGTCTGGATCTATACTCTAGGTCAGAGAAGCTGAATTCCTTTCAAGCATTCGGGCGATACACCAATGCTTGACGAATACCGAAGGCTTATTTTCGGTATATCGATCTCTTATCGAATATTTGCGATAAATGTGCGATTAATCTACATTGCGTTTGGTATATCGAACAAACAGGAAAGGAAAAAAATCATGTTAAAATATATATCTATTTTTTTTATATTATCGATATTTTAATATTTAATGTCATATGTAAAATTTCGTTCTGATATTTATATTTTAACTAACTAACTCTTCCTAAGGAAGAAAATATGATATAATGATATTTTATTAAATATTTCCGATATCAACTGATATTATGATATTATCTATCCAATATTAAAGAGAAAATTAAATGCCATTTTCAAATTTTTCTTGAAAATCGACCAATTGGTCAAATTAAATGCTATTTTCATATAGTATATTGCAAAAAATCTACGCGATATATTTTAATTCTGTATATGCCATTTTATTTTAATATAATACACTAAATTAAATCTTTACTGTAATTATGAATAAATAAAGTAAATGGAGTCTTGTGACCTGTAAATGTCTACCATTTTTATGATGTGGGAAAAGAGCAAGTGAAAAGCTGGGAAAATATCGAGAAAAATACGAGTGCCACAGGAAGCAGCGGGTGTTTGGTGGGAAATCAGCTAAATATATGGCCAACTATTATGTTATTGCGTGAACGTGCACTGATTTCACCAGCCGGGCTTTTGTTCACGTGCAATATTTTGTTGGGCGCCAAGCACACGGGGTTTCCACCCCAGCGCTCCAGCTCCCACCGTTCATCCTTGCCCCATCCTTCCTGCCGCCCACCACTTGCCCGGGGAGAGGGCGCCTTATCGGAGCGTATAACATATATCATTGACACTTTGACATTGCCAGCTTCGCGGGGAAGGAGCTGTGTGGCGGGTGGCGGGTGGCGGGTGGCGTGCTGGCAAGGTCCAGGGCCATGACCAACAGGATTTTAGTACTTTTCAAAATGGCACTTAATCATGGCAGCCGCCTGGCGCAGGAAAATGCGGAAACTGGCTACACACACAGGCACACACCACGACAGCAACAACAAGGACATAGGGCCACCAAGACGTAATCGCATGTGTTCACGCTTGAAAGGATAACGACGACATGGCTGGGAATCGGTATTGGAACTCCCGCTGATTTCCCGCCCCGCCGCCCGACCAGAGCGAAACAAGATTAATGACTTGGCAAAAGGAACTCTCGGTGCGAAAGTGTGTGCGAGAGTTGGCTGCTCCTTCCTGGCATCCGATAAATTGTTTGCTACTTGGACTGTCATTAGTCGAAAAGTTTGTTTGTTATTGTGTTAAGTGTTATTTGTGCGCTCACGTCCAAGTGTCAGGCTCTTTGGCATTTCTTTCACTCTTTCCCAGCCTCGCCGTCGTTTATCACTTTCGTTCTCCTCCCCAAGAGGGATAATATTCGCCTGTCACAGATGACTCGTACCTTCCATCCCGCTAAGCCAGTGATGACCGCAGAAAAATGAGTGGAAAAAGTGACCGAAGTCGAGGAGAAATAAAGAGAAAGAAACCTTAATGATCGCGGAGTGACTCTTTGAAAAATTAAAGATTTATTGTTGTCCTTGCCGCAGGGCCTACATAAATAATTCAGGAAATGAAGCCAACTTGTGCATTATTATTAATTATCTTAACTTATTTTTATACTACATCCTGTCAACTATTTAGTGTAAAGAAACCACGAAAAGTGCAATAAATTCATTAGCGAGAAGCAGCTCAAGTTGTGGGGGGAGGATCGAGCATAAACAGGAAGCAGTACAACAATTTACAAGCTAAATCAAATGCAGTTGAATGACCAGCACAGACGCCATAAATCACTTGGCCACTGTGCTCCAGTTGAGACCCTCGCCAGACGCTGGGTCGCGTTGCCAGCCAATATTTTAGAGAGGAAACCCACCCAAATGGCCGGGAAAACAACAACGGGCCAGGACGAAACCCAAAACGAAACGGAACCGGCAGGGGAAAAGATTTCGAGAAAGGGCCAAATGCAATATGTTATCAAATAAAAATGTTACAAGCGACGACAGAGGATTGGCGGCAAGGCGAACCGAACAACGAACCCCGAAAGGAAAGAAATGTGTTGCACAAATTTATTAGAAACCTTAACTAACGAGCAATATCCTCGGTGGATGGCGGCTGTCGGCTGTAAGGGTGTGGGCCCCGGGCCGGAGTGAAGTCCCAGTGATGTGTCAAATGTTAAGACATTACAAAGCACTAAAAGGCACAAGGACAAGCCCCAGCACGGCGGCAGGAGGTGGCCGCTGAGCAACAGGAAAACAAATCGAACGTGTGCCCAATGCCATCAATCTTTTGTTTTTATTGCCAGACCAAGGTCCCTGTCGAGCGCTTCTCGGGAATCCGCAATCCAGAATCCAGGACTCACCGGGCCTGGGGTGCCGGGACATGTGTGCGACAGTCGGGACGGGACTTGTGTGTGCCCGACATTAACTCGACAGGATAACAAATCTGTTAAATGTGACAAACGAGCCAAATGCGCCGGTGTGTGTGTGTGTCCGTGTGAGCCATCTGAGAAGAAAGGCAAAAGGCCAGCCGGAGTCAAGTTATGTGGGCGGAAAGACAGCCCTACTCCGTCCACCTCCATGTCCTGTGGTGCGCTTCCATTGACCTCTTCCCGCTGCGCATCCCCGATCCCATCCCATCCGATCTGCCCTGTTCAGCGCTGTCACTGCCTAACGATGATTTCATGGTGGTCAAAGTGCAATAAATTTTTATTGTCACCTATTATTGAGCGACTTATAGAAGAAGTCCAGTACAATACAGCCGAAATGGCTGGAAATTTATGACCGAACCTCTTGGCCTGCTGCAATTTCTTTCCTTTCAGCCTGCTCATTGTGCATGCACGTCACACAGGTCCTGGCCAAGGTCCTGTGCCCAGGACCTGACAAAGACATCCCGCTGCGATTGCGTTTCGAACTCATGGCAGTTTTATTAACATGTTTACGATCCTTAGCGACCCTGACACAGATTTCATGAAGAGACTTCGAGTCTGATAATGAGAGAAAAATTATTGTTTTACCATGGGGAAGGATTTGTGATATAGAAATAAATGCCAAGGACAGAACTTCCTGCTTTTATGGTTTTAAATATAAGAGGCAACTCAATATGAATAATATTACCATATCCTAAGAGACTGTTTTGAACGATCAAGCGAAACTAATTGCCTTGCCAGATTTGAACTCACCCAACCCACTATATAAATTAATAACCCAAAATCGTACGCCTTATTTATTTATGATATAATTTCCACTGCTACAATCCCATAATCCTCTCCAAACCCCAAAACGCTGCTTATGCAGACTAATTTATTTTAACATTTTTCACACTAAATGCCATAATTTATGATAGCGGCGGCATTTCCATTTTCATGCCCCTTCAACCTCCTTCACATCGTTGCACATTTTAATTCTTTTCGCTTTGACTGGCTGATGGCTCATAAACAATATTAAATCTCCTCGCAGCCTGCTTTTCGTGGCATCCCCCCGTCCGCCTCCGTCCTGCCATCGAACAGTGAGGCATGCGATAAAAGAAATATCCCGCGACGGCCTAAGTCCCATAAAAAGTTATTTTTCGCTTTGTTTCTGGTGCCGCCTCCTCATTTCCCAAATGTTCCATGACCTGGCGCTATTTCTGTGTTTTCTAGACTCGGCGGAGAGTCAGGCGGGAGAGCAGGAAAACTCTTTGGAAAATACTATTTACAGCTGAAACTTAACTCTGCTCGGTGCTTGGTGCCACATCCAATGACAGCAAATAAACATGACACACAGAACATTTCAAATTATGACAGTTTTCATTTTCAACGGAATTTTCGTTTAGTTTAGCATATTTATTTTGATGTACTGTTCTGGGATGTCATACTTTACTTCAGATTTCTTTAAAATACATTTAAAGAATGCATTTCATTTCGTTTGTCATTACAAAACGTATATATAATTTTGCAGAATATATAAATAATTTATATTTGCGTTAGTTATTTTATGACATTAAGAATTTTAGAGGTACTGAGTAAGAATGGGAAGAAAATTCGGGTATTATTTATCGAAAAATATATCGAAGGCAACGTAAACTTTTAAATATTTTTGTATATTATATATACATTTATTAATTTAAGGTACAAAAAAACTAATATTATCTAACAACGCCGAAAAAATGTATTACTTTGATTTATTTCTTCAATAAATGTATTTAACGAAATATAGATTTATCCATTATATTAATATAAAATAACAGATTTAAATATGTAAATTTT
>VNJV01008574.1:0-54374 GCA_008042635.1 Drosophila nikananu
GCGGAGGCAGACAGCCTCCGTTTAGCGTTAAATGTGCATAGTTTTGTCTGCGGCAGCAAACTAACCACGTGAAAGTCGCCCTCGGAAACAAATGCCGAGGAGGGAGGACTGACACTGGCCAAAGAAATGGGAATAAAAAGAGAAAATCGGGAAATTAAAAAAAAAATAATAATAAAATTATAACAATTTGGTTATGAATTATTTTTGTCTATTTGAAATATAATTCATTCCCTCGATGCACATTCCTTGTGCTCTTCAATGTTTCTGGTGTTTATGGTGCCATGTTAAATTTAATTTTTATTAATAAAGGAGTATTGCATTTATCTTTCTTTCTTATTCACATTCAAATCAATTTCGTTTATAAATATTACGAAACGTTTTCTAAAACATTTCCCCCTTTTCGAGCCCTGTTTTGGATGATTAAGTTATAAATATAATTCAGGCCTAAGACACCCTAAGAATATCTCCCAGTGCACCAGTCCAGAGGACGTGNACGTCTCCTTTATTACGAGCTTTCGGGCATTTAAATAAATTTCAAAGCTTTGGCCCAAAACTGATTTACGCAAGGCGTTTGCAGGCGGCAGGGAGCGGAGGCAGACAGCCTCCGTTTAGCGTTAAATGTGCATAGTTTTGTCTGCGGCAGCAAACTAACCACGTGAAAGTCGCCCTCGGAAACAAATGCCGAGGAGGGAGGACTGACACTGGCCAAAGAAATGGGAATAAAAAGAGAAAATCGGGAAATTAAAAAAAAAATAATAATAAAATTATAACAATTTTGTTATAAATATAATAATTCATTCCCTCGATGCACATTCCTTGTGCTCTTCAATGTTTCTGGTGTTTATGGTGCCATGTTAAATTTAATTTTGAGGAATTAAGGAATATTGAATTTATATTTCTTTCTTATTCACATTCTAATCAATTTGGTTTCTAAAACATTTCCCCCTTTTCGACCCCTTTTTTAGATGATTAAATTCTAAATATAATTAAGGCCTAAGACACCCTAAGAATATCTCCCAGTGCACCAGTCCAGAGGACGTGCAACATGACAGGCTGAAGTTGAGTGGTCCACAGGATGCAGCTGCTGGACCTGCGACAGATACAGCTACAGGCCGGGATACAGATACAGATACAGATACAAATACAGATACAGATATACGGATGCAAAGACCGCAGCCAGCTGGGCAGGCTAACTGAGTTAGAGCTGCCGAAAGTTCCGGGGGAAAGCCGGGTGAGTGAGCGGGAACAGCACCGGGAAATGCGGGAAATGGGGAGGCAAGTCGAGTCTCGAGCTGGGGGCAAACAAGAAATGTAAAGAATGCCACTGACAATGTACAAAGTGCAAAACTAATTTTACAGAGTGAACAGAGGGACGATAGCAACAGCCGTCGTGACTGCAACATGTAGTGTTTGTGTGTGTGCGTGAGGAGAGACACGAACGAACGAACAAGAATCCAAATCCATCATACGCCCTGTGGCCACATCTCCTTTCTTCATTAACCCATCGAAACCTGTGGCCAGAAGACACTTAATCATAAAAGCAACTTCAATTATAGCCAAAAACTCCGATACAATTTGTGCATCTCAAAAATGCAGCTAGAAAGGCATTACAATTGGTAGGAGGAAGTCCTTTAGTGCCTTCTCCATTTGTCAGAGACTTCCGAGATTGTGTAAGCCGTAAGCCGATTTCCCGGCAAAATGTCATGCAATCTTGGCCCTTGGGTTGATTACTTTGTTTGCCATTTGATTTGGGGGCTTTAGCCTTGCATTTTGCGTTCGTTTTTCGGGGAGATTTCCGATTTCGGTGTTGCCCCGTCACTTAATTGCTTAGATTTGTTTAATTTAAGCCGATTATACACGACCACAATTTGTTAAAAGCTCGCTTCTATTGTGAGTGTTTGCACGGCCAGGTGTCAGGCCTTTTATCCATTAATCGATACTGCATTTGAATGGGTTGGTGGCAAATTTTCTATAGAGAGTTTGCACTTGGACAATGGTTTTATTATAAGGGGATAAAGGAGAGTTTGTATTCGTAAAATACTTATTTATTATTTATTGATTCAAGCGGGAAATATAATATGTAAAAATAAAAATATCCTAATATTATGTGATTTAATTTTTAAGTCAAACATTTTATTTGTTATGTACATGAAAAATGCTTTATTTTTCATTCGTTTTTAATGTAAAGCGGATTTTAATAAATTTATTGAATTTATCGAAAACATTTTTTTTTTAGTCTTCAGAATTTAAGTAGCAGCAGTTTAAAATAAAATTTGAGTTTAATCTAGGGTTAAAATTCATTTCTGTTTCTTTGAATAATAAACAAAATTTGTGTAAATCATTTCATAGCACCGAATCTGAGTTCTTCTATGAAACATATCGTGAGATTGCAATTTTTCTTTATGGTGTATCCTATCGATAGCCAAAACGTTGTGGACCCTTAACCTTATCGAGCACCCTGTCAATGGCCAAAATGCCATGGAGGAAAAGTGGCAGGGAAAAAAGTTTGGAAAAATGTAATCAAGCACGTAACTTGCACAAATTTTCTGCACTTTTGCCGAAGCCAAAAGCGGGAAAAGCCCCCAGGCCAGCCGGCCCACACACACTGAGAAACATGTGGACGGTGACATACACGCACGCCTGAGTGCGGCATACCCCACACACCCCAAACACACACCACCCACACACATAGATACTCCCACACAGATACTGGAGGTGCCATCAAAAAGATTGCCGGCTGCCTGTTGGCTCTTGTTGTTGCTATTGCAATCCTTTTGACTATGAACTTCAGACGGAAAAAATACAAATGAAAATCGAACAGGAAAAAAGATTGTTCCCCTCCATCGGATCAAAATACAAAAAGTCAAAAGAAAAGTTAAAGACTTTAAAATCCGCCTCGGGCCAAAGTGATTGAGCGTGTGTGCCGCTGGGAGAGCGGAGAATTTGTCAAAAAACTTGAGAGGAAACATTCCGGGGGAAGGATGACTCTCCGGAAAATTCGGAGGACGACAGGTGAATGCACTGGGGAAAGGATTTTATTAAAAGGGAAAGGAATAAATTAAAATAGTTGCTAATGAGGTGTTCTGACACAGGATTGTATATCAAGAGAGAACGCGCGGCATATCGACATAAATTCATCAGAATTGCTTTTAAATATTGATCAATTTCGCATGTCATCGATAAATATTATTTCGAATTATCGAAAATATTATGACACATTTTATTGATCATTTAAATTTAATCCAAAAATATACCCTATATTTATTATTTCTTTGTCCCTTTACAATTACAATTTTAAGTAAACATAACCCATGTAATGCAATGTTAAAATATCTATTTATCTATCTACTTTTGCGAAAGAAATCGATAGATATATTTATCGATATTTCCATTTTAATCAAAAGCTGCTTTCTCTTAATAAGACCTTTGTGGATTTTTGACACACTTTTCCCTGGTGTATTATAATTCTAGTACACATCTCTCTATAAAAACCATCTAATTCTTCTAAAAAGTCATCCCGATTTCTCACCGTGCAAAATAGAGTAATATCAGTGACTGCGGATGGTACTCCTTAATAGACTCATGGCTGGCATAGTCTCATGTCCCGCAAAAGGCGCACAAAAAATCAAATGAAATTGATCCCCAGACAAGGCGCAATGAAGAAGTGGAGAAGGAGCAGGAGCAGGAGGAGGCGGCGATAAAGGAGAAGGAAATCAAAGGCGGAGGGCATCCTTTTGCCAAAAAAGAAGAAGGAAATCGCAGACATGATATGAAATTATTTGTCAACGCCGAATGCCATTTTCAACAACTTTCCGAACATTTCATTTCGTTTTCATTCTGGCAGCCGGCTTCGAGTGCCCCCAAAAGTCGAGGGAAAATGGAAAACAAGGGGGGCGAGATGTCTGTGAAAAGCGTCGTCTTCTCCTTGGGCCTTCATTTTGCATTACAGCTCCGCCTGCCAGCGGCCAGACATGCAATGACAACCATCGCAGAAAAGCGCTGAAACTTTCTGATTGCTTGCAAATGTTTTATTAGCCTGATTTTCCCGAAAGGGAAAAAGAGGGGAAAGTCCAGCTCCGCCTTCTTTCTCTCCGATTTTTTCCTCAGTGATATGTTTGCATATTATGAGATGTAGAGCAGGATAAGCAACTCGCACACAAAGGTGAAATGGGATTTGTCAACTGGAAACCAATTCCCCATATGGGGTTTGAGGTCTTAACCCGCATTATCAGACACGTGGATCGGGAAATTCTTCTTGGGAATCTACTTCAATCGACAAACAAATCACTATTTTTGCAGAGATTTTAATAATAATGATTTTCCCTTTAAAAAAGAGTTTCAGCTTCCTGAACTTGAGTTCAAGCTTAAGCTGCTTTTAAATTAAATATTTCTTTATTCTTCGATCAAATGCACTTTTCCAAGTTTCTTTAAAATTGAACAAGTTCCCCCAAGTCCGAAAGTGGAATCAATGAATTTGTAAAATCTTCTCCTCCTGCTGTTGAGCTTTTCTCCATGTTTTTTTATGTTGAGAAAATCCTGAGAATCTGATCTGCAGGCTGCTCATTAATTTCGTCTATTTAGGAAAAAGTTTTTGCAGTTGCTTGTAAGTTTTTTAAGTGGTTTGCGGTTTATCATTTTTGGTTTTTGCCGGGAATGAAAATGCAGCTGGCCTCGGTGCGCTTTTCCTTGCCTTCGGACCCCTTTCCCCGCTCTGCTCTGCCGCAAACAAAACTGTGCGCAAACAGGAAATAACGGTAACGCTGCTTCATTTCCGCTTTTATTAAAACATACTTTTCACGTTGTACCTTATCCGCCAGAGTCGTCGTTTCGTCCTTCTTGAATTTCCCTCCCATTTTCCTGGTCTTGCCCGCGCTTTCCCTGCTATCTCACTGCCCCTTTTCTTTGGTACTTCCAGCCTGTGTCCTACCAGTGTTTTCTGCGGGCTTCAGGTTACCCTTTCCTCTTTTTTAAGAGAAGGGTTTAATTTGAAGGGGTTGGATCTGTAGATTTGCAAGGAAATATTTCTTTTCAATATGTTTAAATATTTAAAACTGGAAATTTAACTAACAAAAACCTTGAATTTGGTGTTCTCTAAGGATAAATTTCATAAATTTCCTTAAATAATAAATGGGCAACTAAGAATTTAATTTCAATTATTTTAAATTATTAAATACATACTTTTTTAACGGCTAAATAGCATAAATAAATATGATTGATAAATAAAGTACTTATTAAGCAGCATAACTTAAACTTTATTGTTATTGTTAATAAGAGCCACAATTAAAATGTGTATATTTAATTTAATCTTTTATTAATTTATGCCACTTCTGTTAAGTACAAATAATGCAAATAATTTAATAATTTACCTATATAAATTCAAATATTGTAAATGCCTAAATGTATTCCTAAAACCCTTTCAACCTTACCCTAGAATCCCCTTCAAAGTGCCACAATTAATTCCCATCTCAATTAGATCTCCACCGGGGGCGACCTGAAAGTGTATTAAGTATTCATTCTGGCCGAAGGAAAGTTTGCTTCCCTGGTGTTTTATCTCTTTGCGTTGTTGTCTATGTTGTTGTAGTTGCATTTTCCTACGGTTCTCCCCCTAACCCCAGATTGCAGCTTGTCACTTCCGTTAGCCGCCCGCAGTTTTCCACGAATGAAAACTACTTGTGCCCAGAGTTTTGGGTTCTACTATCTGGTATTTATATATACATTTTTTTCCTGGCTGCGGCTAGGCCAGCGGATGCGCTGAACCATCTTTTTAGAGGTGTAGGCAGTAGGGGGGAGGGGTGGTGTTTTCCCGGGGGGATGGAGTTTTCCCAGAGAGAAAACCGCAGCTAGTCGAAAGTAGCCAAAGGTAATTAATTTTGTAGCTGCAAACTTGGTCGCCGGCGGATTCCGGTCGCCCAGCTTTTGACAGTCCCGCGCTCTTTCCCTCTGCAAATGGATTTCCCATTTTCCATCTTGCATTTCCCTCCAGAATTTTCCTCTGGCATTTTACCCTTGCATTTTCCATTTACTTTAGACTGAAGGAGTGGCAGCATCTCCTCAAATGCAAGTGCGATTTGCCATATTTTTTTTGGCTCCCCTTTTCCACCAGGTGAAGACTCTCACTCTGTGCGTGTGTCTATTAATTTTCTTGGCTTGCAACGGCTTTGGAAAAAGGCAACGCGACCGCGCCCCCTTTTTTCCCGGGTGGGCGTTTGACAAACGGGCGGTGATAAATTGCCAGCGGAGCTCGAAGGATAATAGTATCTTTAAGGCAGTGCACGGCTCGAAAAATGATATCAGTGAGAAAGGATATAAATCTTTCGATTTGAAGCTGATTTTTATTTTATGAAAAAGAAAAGAAATTATAGCTGAAGTTTTAAATTATACGAATTTTCTCTTTAAAATGTGGGGTTTCCTTTTTCATTTAAATTTATTAATTTATTAATTCAAATATAACCTAAAATATAGTCTTTCTTATATTGTTAAAATTCTCTATAGGTTGTTTTTAATCATTTTAAATTCTAAGCTGCAGATTTTTTTCCAATATAATTTCTGATTTTATAGAAAATTATGAATTTTAATTTGCCACATTTACCAATTTTCAGTGTCTGAAAATTGCGCTTCATCTGCTGCCCTTGGCAACGAGTCTAATGGAGCGTTTGTTTTGGCTGCGTTGATTTTGCATTTTAGCCAAAAGAGGCGGCGGCGAGTCAAAGCCATTTGAAGAGCTGCAGGTTGTTTGAATTATAAATTTGATTTTAAAGAGCAGCCGGCGCAGGCCCTCGAGCGACAGACAAATTAAATTGCAGCACCAACTGGTGCTCCCGTTTCAGCCGGGGCCCTAACCAGCTCAGTTCATCCGATTTGAGCGCTAACCTCCTTTAAGCCGGACAGGCTCGTGGTGCAAAGGCCATGCCAGGACACTCGGGGACGCGTTAAAGTCAAAAGTTGTACGGACTATCAAGTGTTGCCCCATGTACGTACAATGTACAGCGTGCAACGTACACGAAATGAAAACGAAACGAAGTTATCAGGGAAACACCAGGCACAAAGCCATTACGATTGTCCAACAACTGTCTCCTCCGGCTCCTTGGAGCGACAAGTGTTTCGGGGAAGGTGGGGACGGGAGGGGTCACCGGACAGAAAAAACGCCCCTTGAGCTGTCTGCACTGCAGTTCAACGTTAAAAGAAACAAGAACTAAATAAGGCGGAATATGTATTAACTAAGGAATACCCTGTACTAGTTTAATGTGTAAGGAAATTAATTTATATAAAATTATCGCAAGGATCATATAAAATAATTCTTGGGGCTTACTTTTTAAAGTCGGTATAGCATTAGGTATAAGTAAATGATATTTAAATGTAGTTTTATAATAGGACAACAACTATTAAATATTTAATTTCGAATAAAAGGAAATATGCATCTTCATTTGATTTCCCCTGCAGATATATAGTTATCCTCCTTGTAATCTTTATTTACAATATATTTAAGCTTCTTTAAAATATCTTAAATACTTCTCGTTATTATGTATAACACCCCAAACAGAATACCTTTCCTCTAAGCACAAACAAAATAGAAAAAAAAATTTACCTTGGCCACAAGTCGCCCCCCTTAGACCCTTAGGGCCAAATGAAATCCTAGTGCGTGCCGAGGCAAACGAGCAAGAAAACAAGACTATTTGGAAGGATCTCCTTGTCGTAAGCCCAGACCGGGCCCAATGTCAAAAGTTAAAGCGCAATAACAAAGGCAGACGGACCGAATGGAAAGTGGAAAATATCTAATCAAAGACGGCGGCCAAAGTCGAAGGAGAGTGCAAAGAGCTCTCGGTGAAGCCCTAGAATTGTTTTGCAATCGCCGGGTGAGTTCCCTTCTAAGGACATTATCTGGTTGTGCCTTCTGTGTGTGCCTCCTGCTTGGATTTCCTTGTATTTCCTTGGATTTCCTTGGATTTCCTTGGATTTCATGACCCCGCCGCCGCCAGCGTCGTCGCTGCTAAGCTGCACTGCAAGGCTTCATAATTTTCACCGCATGTGGTCCGTGTGTTGCAGGCGGCGGCGGCCACAGCACGAGTTTCTTTGGTTACGCTCTCTTGAGTTTGAAAATTTAATTTAGCATACACTGGGAGGATTTTAGGGGAGAATAAGAGTTGAAATGAGTGGGAAAATTAAGTGTATTGGGGAAACAAAATATTTTTAAAAATGTTTATATATACTTTAGGGACTACTTCTTAAAAGCCTTCAGAGTAAAATTCTGTTTTTTAGGTAAGAGTTTTTATATAGTTTTAATATCTTGATTAGGGATTAATTTTTAAAAAAAATATGTACTACTATCTTTATTCAATAGGACTACAAATTTGTCAAGATGACAAATCAAAAATTACCTAATTGTTTTATTGTCAAAAAGACTATGCTTTTTATGAAATGTTTTCATGATTTCTTATCTGTCAGCTCCTTTAGGCCTTTAAATATTTTCGATATTTTCTTTATTTTCTATTATTTACAAATGTAATTCTTTTTTCTGAGTGATGGAATTTTCCGCCTTGATTTTGCCAGATATTTGCGGCTGTTTTGCGGCAAATATTCGAGGGTAATTAATCAACTGCCACGCGCATCGGCTCTGCCAGCCCCATCTCCCGCCTTCCACATGGAATTGGCAGGATTCTATTAGGAGCAGCTGTGTCCTGGTACTGGTCCTGCTCCCGGTCTTGGCCTTGGCCAAAAGTTGCTGCTTAAGCTGCTGCAAATCCCCGGGAAAGCTTCGCCCGTCTGCACCTGCCAGGTTACCTTGGCGCACACACAAAAATGTTGCGGAAGAAACGTGGAAAATTCGGAAATTACAGAGTTATGCCAGCTGTCGCAAAAATCCAGAGTTATATAGATTTTTTCCCACCGCTCACTCAAAGCAGCTTAGCCGCCAAGGGAAAAATAATAATAATAATAATACGAGAGACAAATCCATGCGGGAGAGCTGCCTGCCTCCTGGTTCTTGCATATTTTTCTCGTTTTTATCGAATCTGATTTTATTCGGTTTCCGGCCCTGGAGCTGGAGCTGGAGATGCCAAAGGATTTTCACCAGAATTTTATGCTAATTATGCCGCTAAGCTTTTTGGCAACTTCCAAAAGAGTTTTCGGGTCTTAGCGCGAGCGCTGGGAAAAACTTCGCGAGCGAAGCTGGGAAATATTTGCCCAAGACATCTCGGCGCGCTTATGCAAACAGATTTGCGCTGACTGCAGGAAATTAAATCCCACTCAGATCCCCCCCACCCATCCTCCTTTCCGAATCCGCACACGTCGGAGTTCTTTATCCGTTCTGCCCGATTTTATATTTTATTTATGGCCAACTGCTTATAATTTACGTTGCGCCGACATCAGCCGGCCGGCGTCTATGGCATCAACACTTCCGCCAGCGGCGGCGTCGTCTGGCGATACTCCGAGTGTAACGATGCCGGCGGAAATCCACGTGGCGGAATCGTCCAGGATTCAAAAGGAATGGGCAGGGTATAGAAGGAACAATGGCGAAAAAGGATAACAAAAGGCGATGCCTGAATGGCGACCATGGGATACCCGGTCTTTGTAAGTCTTTTGTGGGGGTAAAGTAATAGAAAGTTCATTATATAATTTAAATAATATATGGAGAGCTGGGAAAATATTTGTAATAGGTAGAATGTATTAAAGAATATGTGTTTCTGTTTAAAAATATTTTAACATTTATAATTTTATTAGGAAATTAGTAATAGTCAGCAGCTAGTAAAACTGTTTTAAATAATAATGTTTTGAATAAAGAATATACTTTTTCTATACGTTCTGAAGGCTTTTCAAAATTATTTAAAGCTTTTACATATCCCTTAATAAATTTATTATAACCAGTTGAAGACTTAAACTTCAAATATTGTTCTGGAAAACCATAAAAATTTTACTTTTCGAATGTTCTGTAGAAATTAAGCATCTTTTTCCCAAACATTATCCTGATTTTCTGATGCAATAGGTATTAATTTCCCAAGAAAACAATATACCCCATTTCCCAGTCCAAGTAACGGAGTAAGAATAGGAGAAAACCTCGAAATAGAAAGGACATGCCTGGGCAGTTTTTGTTGCTGACTGAGCAGCATATGGCAAAAGTTTAAGTAAGCAATATTTATTTTGTATTTCTATTTGTTTGTGCGAGAAAGAGAGTGTTCTTCTTCCATTTCAATACAGACTGCGGTCTGCAGCGGAAAAGCTAAAGGCTGGGAAATGCCAAAGCAAAAAAGAAACCGAGCGGGAAAGGGTGGAAAATATGAAAAATTGCAACATCTTTTCCTTAGCCTCTGGTCGGAGTTAAACTTTTATTTGTTTGCTTCATTGCATGGGCGAGGCATTTTATGGTTGAGCGAATCTCAAATTTCCTTTTTCCCACACACAGACGCGGGAGCTGGGGGAAATTGGGAAAAGTGAGCGGAAAAACTAAAACTGCACACAAAGGAGAATTTTGTTTTTGACGCTGCTGCATCTGCATCTTTTATCATATCGGATGTATATATATTATATGCATTTCGGGCTTGGTCACTTGTCTGGCATGTCAATAAGCCGCAATATTTGGAATTTCTCGGCTTCAGGGATACTCGTGCATATGCGAGAAATACTTTGGCCTGGCCAAAAACTTATTGACTTGCGGCCATCGTCTGAATGCCTGACAGCCACAATTCCCAGGGGCATGCACTCTGTGGCATGCATCATTGATAATGCATCTGGAAATCCCCGCATCTGCATCTGAATCTGAAAACTGCTCTGGCACTTGCACTTATTCCGGGCGCACACTCACCTCCTTCGTCGGTCATCACCAGAATGGTGGTCTCCGGTCCCAGTCCCTCCGGGTTGAACACCTGCACGGTCACCTTGTACTGCGTGTATGTCTGCAGATTCTGTATTTCATGACTCTGAAAGCGAGAAGGAGATTTTCAGTTCAGATCAGTTCAGGGGGGTGAATCATTTAAAAATGCCGCTTTAAAAATACAAACACTAAATGAACACAAGGAGAAATAATCAAAAGTGTATTTAAAAATTATTAAATAAATGTTCACAAATATTCTTAATTATAAACTTAAAGATAAGCGAGAATCTGTTTTTTTATAAAAAAAAAACAGGTCTATTAAAGCTGATAAACATGGAACGAAATAATTATAAGCCTTTAAAAAGTTTTATTTAATTTCTAGTGGTTTCTCTAAATATGTTCTATAAAAATATGTTGGTAAATGGTTTCCAAAGTGTTCTGAAATTATTTCTACAGCAGCAAGAGCTTACGTTTTCAAAAAATATTTTTTTTTATTTCTCGAAGTTTTTTTCTTTCTATATATTAACGCATTTTTCAGTAGCGAAATAAAGATAAAACCTGCATTACCATTATTTGTTGTTGTGTTGTTGAAACTTGGAACATTTAATATTGCCTACTTTTAGCCAACTTTATTAAATTATTTCAAATCTTTCGAGATTTATAAAGTCAACTTTTCTTAACAATAAAAATTATAAATTATAAATTATTTCCTTGTTTTTTTTTTTTTTTTTGTTAATTTCCCCATTTTGTTTTTAAATATTCTCAATTTATTTCAATTTTTTCTCTGTGCACTTTTCACCAAAGACTTTTCATTTGTTGGCCGTTGAAGGCGCATAACAAAATAAAGTGGAGCACTTCCAGCAAGTGCTTCTCTGCAGCATCAGCCCCTAGAATCACTACCCCCGCCCCGCTTGGTTCCGAGCAAGACCCCTTCACACCAACACCCCCCCAAGCCACCCCCTCGTTCGGCATTGTGCATGCTTGGAGCGGAAATTGCGCGTTGCATACTTTTGTGCGTTGCCGTTGGCAAATATGAAAATTGCAGCACTTAAAATTGATTTGCAGTTGCTGCTGCGTTGATGTCGGTCGGTGCAAAAGGAAATTGAGTTGCTTGGGCAACGAGCAAAGAGTCTTTGCCTTAATTGCCGACACGCACACACACATATGTATATGCACGACAAAAAAAATGTAATAAAGAAAGAAATGTGATATAAAAATTAATAATTTAAATTGGGACGTATTTTTTTGAACTGAGAAAAATCGAGGAAAGAACAAAAATTTTAATGTAGCAAGAAGAATAAAGTTTTCCTTAGAAATCCTTAGAAAAATTCGGAAATTAACCTAAACATATATATATTAATATTATTTTCATGATAAATAATAAATAAATAATGTATGCAAAGGAAATCATTCCCAAAATGGATAGAACAAAGTAAAAAAAAGTATTTCTTCGCCTTTCTTTAGTTTACCATATTCTTCAAAATTAATTAAACTAAAATGTAGCATAAAGATTTAGTTTCAACAGCATTTTTCCCCTCAGTGCACCCAATGGACTTGCCATAAGTGAGTCCAGTTCGCTGGCTTTGTCCGTGAATTTCCGCGAGCAGAGTGCCGGCTGATTAAAGTTTAACCAAAGGTCAAAAGCAGTGCGAAGCCATAAAACAAGCCGCAGACTTAGAGTGCTGCGCTAACTAACACACCGCTTGCACACACACACACACACATACAATCTTTCCCCGCTTAGCAAATGGTCAGCCGCCTGAGGCGAGCGCAAATTATGTAGCATACATTAGAGCACTCTGCTTCTCCAACTGAATTTGTGTACAAGCATCCTGTATCTCGCTATGTGTGTGCGAGTTCGTCTACGGTTGAACCGCAAAGCCAACGGGTTTTCGACTGTGCGAATTCTAGGCTTGTGCTTAGCAGCGGATTGACTGCCATGCCAACAGCTTAAGTGGCTACTTTCTGGGCTTTTCAGACGGCGCCAGCCACTATCGCAGCAGTTATGCCCCCTCGGAAAAGCGTGATATCTTTCTCGGCCTTTTACAGCTGCGGTTGAGAAAATAGCTATATAAAATCTAGGAAAGTCTTTTAAGCCGCCTTGCAGACCAATAAATCAGATTTAAATACTTAATACACAACTTTTCTGAGAGAAAACTATAAGGCAATAATAAGGAATTTAAAACTAAGCATCTATTTGATTGAATTATTAAAAAGAAAATCGATGACATATTCTTCTATCCCCAACTGTCGTGGTCGCTGGGATTTAGTACTTCTATATATGGTAGGGCGGTCATATAATTCCATTTTATTTAGTCGCCACTAAATGAGGCCGAAAATTTACAACTGCTTTTATTTTTATGGTCAGCAGAAAGTTGGAACTGCCCAAGGGCAGTGCTTTGCTCTGCCCCTCGTAATTGATATAATGTAATTGATAAAGTTGCCGCAACTTGCCGCTATATTGCATAACTTTTGAAAGTGTGAAGCGGCGAGATAAGCATCTAAATATTCCCTTTCGTCCTGCGTTAATTACTGCCCAGTGGTTTTGATGGCTCAACGGTGCTGCTGCGAGGGAAGGATTCCGGAAAGCCAAAAAAAAAAGAATTTTTAGATGTACAGACGGATGCAAATTTCATCTGTCAAACGAATCCCGAATGGCTCCTGGAAAAACTCTTTGCTTTTCTGCAACATTTTTCCCCGCTAAACCTTCTATTTATTTTGCGTTTTTTTTTGCAGGTCGTCTTGTTCATCAACAATATCAGTGTCGGGGCAGCTTTTCTTTTTTATGTTTTTTTTTTGCCCAGTTTTTGTGCGGAGCAACTTCCTTTGAGGCATCGTGTGACTCGACTTTCCGGCTTTTATCTGCGTGAAAGTTGCGAAATTTATGCTTTACGGCGCAGAAATTTTAATTAGAAAATTGGCAAATTTAGCCCTGCAGGCAAAGCTGGAAAAACTGGAATTTTCCACCTCACACGTGACAGCTCAATGTGAGCTGCCCCTGGCCAAAACAGGGAGGCGCTGGGGACGGCGCTAAAACGGGGCGTGGCAGGTCGACAGAAGCCGCAGGCTCCTGAATGCTGATGCTGCGATATGGGAATAACAGAAAGCCATGTCCTGGAGTCCGCCAAAATGACTTGAGCAGGGCAAAAAATAACTTGTGCATCGGGAGAAAATTTGTGGATGAGATTTAAAGGTTTTTAGATTGAACTAAAGAAGTGGGTTGCTTAAATCTTAAATCATTTATTATCAATTTATTGTTATAAAGGATGTAAACAGAAGTGGGTTCCTTAAGCCAGAAGTCACGACTTCAAGTGAATTTGACAAGTAGCATTGCACATTTCCAAGGCATGTTTGTTTTTATATTTTTTTATTCGAGTTATTCAATTGATTGTATATATTATTCGGAATATTTTTTCTTCTTGTGCATTTTACTTCCACGAACAAAAAAAATAAGCATAACTAAAGTCGCACGTTTCTGCCTGCAAGGATAATATTTCAGCATGCCAGCGACATGCAAAGGAGCAGCCAGATAGAGCTGGTCCTGTGTATAGAGACAGAGACGGCGAGCTGCGTCTAGATAAGGACAAAATATGCACTCGAGCACAAAAGCGTGCCGCGCTTGTGGCAATCAGGCGTTGTATTCTCCCGTTACGTTACCATTTCCCTCGATTTTTCCTCGCCTCCAAAATTTTTTCTATTTTTCCAGGCAGAGTGGGTGTGAGCTTGGTGTTTTTTTTTTAGTGTCGTACGTGAGCATTATCGCTAATAATTTTTGCATATTTTAAAGACGGCAAATGCATCCGGCATGCTGCGGCAGAAATGCATTGCCTCTGCTCTGGGTTCTACATATTTGGGTCTAAAAGGATGGTTTTAGCCAGAAATCCATTGCCAATATTTGGGAAATTGGGCATAGAGAAAAATCCTTAGTTCTGAGATAAAAACATCTCATGTGCAGTGTATATTTCTTGATTTTCTTAAGTAAATTACAATGAAATTATTAATTATAATTGTGTGTATTTATGATATACATTTGTTAATTGTTCTCTAAGTATTTTAGTAACTTATATTTTATCCTCTAAGCCCAAGCTCATACTGAAAGCAACTAAACAATTTAACAAAACAAGATTAAGTGTTCGGTATTTCCTTTCAGTTAAACTTATCTTTTATTGAAAGGTATTCCCAAGTTATTTGTCTCGGGCTTCGCCCCCACATTTTTTCGCCCCATTTTCTGTCCATTTCCCGCCCCCATTTTCCTGCCACTTTCTTCATTAGCCAAGTTGCGTGCTGAGGCACACACACACACACATACACCCCCTTTTTGGCCTAGAACCCACAACTAGAACGAACTGGCCCCAGCTGAGAACTAATCGTTAACAAATTGCCAGTGATATCGGCGGGGGTCTGGGTCCCCAACGAGATACGGCAACACCTTGACAGGTGGGCACCGAAAAACACTTGTAACCCTGCTGGCATTTCAGTGTGTAGGTGTCTGGGAAATGTTTTCCTTTTGGCCAGGTGTAAATTACTTTTTAATACCGCCGCTGATTCGACTTTAAGCCACCAATGACAGGGCACAAAAAACCCACGCACACTCTGAAACATTTTTATAGAAAACTTTAAGCCGGGAAAATGGGAAATCCTCGAGCTAAGAAAATGATATGCACGTGGCAAGTCAGACAGACACGAACCGAAAACCAAACCCCGAAAACCAAAGCGAAATTGAATGACGCTGCAGGCGGGACACGAAAGCTGGCTTTCTATTCGGCGGGCACTTGAAAAAACCTTGGAACTAATATAGGAATAATACAGAATAAAATATGTCTTAAATTCAAACCTTTACATTTTGTTTTCAAATAAAAATTAATTAACTTTAATCTGACTCAGTGAATAATCTTTACATGCTCAGTTTTTCATTTTTCACGTTGTTCTGTTCAACACTATTTTCTCTCACTGCTTTGAAACCCCTAAACTGTATTTGCCATTTGGCAAAAGTGTCAGAAATCATGAAATTCAATTATTGTTGCCGCGTACAACTAAATAGGAAAGTCAGCAGGGGACTCAGGAAACTCACCTCCACGGTATTGTCCCTTATGTAGATCTCCTTGGTGTCGTTGGGGTCCCGATCGCGAGGACGATATGTGATGCGGTAGCCCAGGAACTCGCCCAGTATGGTATCCGGCGGCGGTGGCTTCCACGAGATGTACACCGACGTCGAGGACGTGTTGTGGGCCGTCGTGGGTATGGGCTTGCCCGTGGGAGCTGCAAGAGATTAAGTCAAGAGCGAACCGTGAGTGAGTGAGTGAGTGAGTGCGAGATTGGGTTAGGCCAGAAAACTTTCTCGTGGGCTGCCAAAAAGTTCTCAAACTCAAAAATTCGAAATTAAAAACGCCGCGCAAAAGTTTTCTGCGACCGAGCTGCTGAACCCCTGACCTGTCATGTAAAGCGGAACGTTGTCTGTGGCATTGTCAAGTTGTCACTGTCACGCAACATAAGTTGCAAGTGCCACGGCCTGTTTTTTTTTTCTTTACCCTAGGACAGGAGCTGGTATGGGGTCCTTTAGCTCCTGGACTTCTTGCCTATTCGCGCATCCGTTTCCCTTTTGTTGGCCCTGTCTGCGAGCATTACTCGCAGGTTAAATGATGCGTGTGTCTTAGAAGGTACACTCCACCAAATAATTGCAAACTTGACCTAAAATGTGGTTTCTTAGAGCTCGAGAATATTCAACAGATTTTACTGTTTACTTAGAAGTTTAGTACAGTGTTAGTTTCCTCTGCTTAAAATGTTTATCAAAGAGTTTCCTTTACTTTTGATGTTATTTTTAATTCAAAATCTTCTCCTTTGTACACTATATTTTTATTTCTTTTTTCTCCTAATGAAATATTTCAAATGCTATTTCCTTTTTTCATAGTGTACCAGGTGAGCTAGGGATGATCTGGCAGTTTGCCACGAGTGTCTCCACGAAAAAGGAGGGCGAAATACTTGGCATAGCTCAATGAATTTATAAATAAATTAAAAGATATTTTGTGTCTTTCGGCTTGACATTGATGCCGAGAGAAAGTTTGCTTTTGGCAAATTGAAAAGTTTTCGCTTTTTCCGCCGCTTAGATTCAAGATATCCGCTGCTGCTGCTGCTGCTACTGGTGCTCCTTCTCGGTGTGTGTCAGTTGGTTAATTTATGCATGCCGCAGGCTTAATTTATACAAATTGGCAACTCGGCCGGCGACCGCAGCATACACACATTCATAGCTCGAAGGACCTGGCCCGGGATCCCGGACCAGAAGGACCTTAATGAGCTCTCAGGAGCTAAGGACGCGCGCCAACACACTATTGACTAATTTGTAACCGCATGTGTTGCAGCATCGGCAGCTTGGGTCGCATTCCATTGTGCGTGGCAGGGCGGCATAAATGGAATTTCACACCGAAACCTAAAATGCCTGCACTGGGAGAAATAAATTGCAGAAATATATCCTAATAAAATAGAAACTAATTTGGATGTTTAAGATGCTTCAGAAAGTTCTAGGCGGGTCGCCTTTTATGTTCTTTGTTTTCTTTAATTTTTGAACATGTTTATGGTTTAAAAAACACTTTGCAAACATTCTTTTAATTTCTTTCTCATTATATTTTATATTGGTTCTCACTCTTTTCTTAATTTAAGTCAATTATTAATTATCCCTTAAGTTTTTGTAACAGTGCCATGGCAAAGTCATTTCCAATGTTCGTAAGACAAATGTGTTGCTAATAGCTTGTCGCTGTTGCTGCTGCTGCTGCTGCTTTGCCTTTGATTAATGTGTCTCGCGCTCTTAAAGCCTACGGAAAGTTTTGTGACTTTTCGGAGTCCATTTGTGTATGAGTATCGCCATATTTGGGGGAAATACTATATGTGGGACACGCACTGGCATACGATTAATCATTGTCTGGGGCAGTCAAGGCAACAGTAACAGCAGCAGGTGAAATGTCAGCCAAGTGACACGAATTCTAAGGCATTTGTCGCCAAAAAACAGTGCATCGAAGCCAGAGAACAACAGAATGTCACTCTCGGTAATAGTAGTAGTTGCCTCAAACTTTGTGTCGATGAAGTTCGTGGGCTTTGTCATCGCATGCTAATGAAATGAAAGCTGCCTCTAAAATTTAAGTGTGCCGAAAACTCACTTTCGCAGCGGTACTATGGGGGTAAATAAAATATTTCTCTCTAAAATATTTAATATCACGTTCAAATAATCGTAAATTTTTATATATCGAAACGTTTAACATCGAAAAATATTGCATTATCGATATAATCGAAAACTATGATAAAAATGTTATGGAATTTTTACCTTTTCCCATTATATTAGTTCGATATATCAAACAGGATATTGCATTATCATAACCTTAACTTATCGATTTATGTATCGATCGAATTTTAATATATCAGTATTTTCTGCCAACTCTACCTCTACCTTAAATCCTTGTATTTTATGCTTTTCCCCATTGCCTCTTTTTTTTATAAGTACAACCCCTAACAAATATAAATTTTTAAATACCAAAAAGTATACTCCTTGCGTGATAACTATTATTGCGGCCGCAGCTGTAATTTCCTTTGGCGGAGGCGAACACTGTTAATGTTGCTGCGAGGCTGCCGTGCATCCGTGAAAGGACAAGAAAGAAGCCCCAGCCCGAGCCTGGCCATAAAATGACGACACACCTGGCCGGGCCTAGGCGGATGGCCTACCGTCAGCGGAAAAATAATTAAACGTATACAACGTGAGGAGACTCCGCCGGGCTTTATGAGGCCGTAATTGCTGGCTGAGCTGGGGCCGGGCCCGTGACAACTTTTCATTGACGGGGCACTTAAAAGTCAGGCCAAGTCGTTCGGAATTCAAATGAAAAATTAATGCGATTGTAAAAATTGTCATGTCATGTATGTCGCGTAACTTAACTTTGGTCCCCTTACTATATACTAAATATGTTATGACATGTGAACCGCCTACGCGAAATAGTTTATGGTTACGGCTCCAATAAAGTGCGTAACGAAGGATACGGATAAGGATGAGAGAAGGGACTCGGGACTCGGGACTCACCCTCGCGCAGCGTGACTATGTAGTAGGACTCCTTGGACGGCGGACTGATGCCCAGCTTGTTCACCGCCAGCAGGCGGAAGCTGTAGACGGTGAAGGGCGTGAGTCCCGTCACCTGATATGATGTGGCATTCGTCTTCGTGTAGATCCTGGCCAGCTGCTCCCAAATGCCATCCTCGCCCTCTCTGAAAATTTAAGTACAAGAAAATTTGATATTAATATTTCATTTTTAGAATAATTTATGGGTTCTTCTTTCAGGCTATGTTTTTTTTAGGTATTTAATAAATGGTTCTAGGTCTTAGAAGGTTGCTTATAAAATTAATTTATTTGTAACTATGTTATTAAATATTTTTTACCTTGGTAACTTACATTTTTGTGTACTAAATTCTTCTTTAATGAAGACAAGACTTTGTATTTTTACAATGGAATAACAATTTCTGCAGAAAATCACTGAAGAATCATTATGTTCATTAATTTAATTATTCCTTACTTTATTTGTACACCAGAAAAATATTGTTTATATGAAGAGATTCCTCATCCCTTTGTACTCATTTTCAACATAATTTTCAACCTTATTTATTGATCAACAAACTGGACAAACAGGACATGGCCAGCCAATTGAATTTCCTAATTTAAAGGCCCAATATGACCTCATTAATTTAAAGTGTGTGATGAATGAATCATCACTCAGATGGAAAATTCATTGAGCAATTAATCGAGTAAACGAAAACGCGACCAAACAAAACATTTTGATTCGGCCGAAAATTATTTGAACGAATCATTTCATTATTGTGCATTTATATTGCAATTACCATCTCAATTGCTGGACCCACAGGCGCACGCGTCCCGCATAACCATATATACTTCATATCAGAAATCTATATGTTACGCTCGGGGAAGAGGTCGCCAATATACATAAACCATGGGCATAAAATGCATTATGAAAATTTATATAAAACGGATGCGGATTTGCATGACACTTGTGGGAGGGCGGGGGCAGGCGGCCCCTTTGGGTTACCATCCCAAATGTGTGCCGCACATAGGCACTAAAATATTTATGCGCCTCTTTTGTACAGCCCACACCTATATGGAACCTTTCCAAAATACAACAAAAAAAGAAGGCACCCCAACGCATATAAATTACCCGCAGTCCCGCCGTCGCTCGCACAATGAACATTTTTCATGGCACATTTCAAAGTGTAGTAAATTTTGGTTTAAACTCACATAATTTTAGCATATTTTTTGGCACATTCTGGCTGGGCAGAGAAAGGGGCTGGCATAAATTTCGCGGTGGCCTTCGTTTGATTTTAAAAGGGGCTTACCGATTCCAGTGGTCCGGCTTTCATGGTTGCGATTAAAAATTGTTTAAATACGCGGCCGATGAAAAATGGTTGAGCATTTCATGAATGGGGTGACAATCAATAAACCACTGACAAAAAAAAAAAAAATGAATGACCAGCCGGAAGGAAATTGTGTCAAAAAAATGATTAAAATTAATAAATGCGCGCGAGCAGCTTCCGCGCTGAGTGCTGTGCCCCATCTGTTTGCGTTTGGCAACGGGCATTTAGCGAATATATATATATATATATATCGTATAGTATATATGCCTGTATCGGAAGCAGCCGGCCACACGTTGCACTCGATACAAAAAATTTGTTTGGCGACTTTATAAAGCATGCCCAGGCCC
The DNA here is from genome assembly GCA_008042635.1 of Drosophila nikananu. NCBI lineage: Eukaryota > Metazoa > Arthropoda > Insecta > Diptera > Drosophilidae > Drosophila > Drosophila nikananu. Next base: position 20,545 of record VNJV01008574.1, read on the forward strand.
AGAAAAACATATGAAAAATGTACTGGACCCAGAACCTGACCCTCCCTCTGGGGTCCTGTAACCCCCGAGTAAAAAAATACCCTGTGTGTGTGTGTATAGGGAAGAGATTCTTGGCCCAAAGTAACCACAATGGCAAATAAATTTGTGGCCTTTCACGGACGGACATGTATTGGATGTCCTTCTCTTTTTGTAGTTGTATTGTCGTTGTCCTTGTTTTTCTTCGTTGGTCGGTAAGCTGCTTTAAAAATGTTTGCCTTACGTTACTGACTTTTTTTCATATTAAACAAATGAATATGAGTTATTTATGCTTCTGCGTGTGTTTGCCTTTGTTGGGGTATCATCGTATCTATATGAAGCCTGGGGCCACACACAGGAGTTGTTGAAACAGGACACTTTACTTGCCAGGACGGAGTTCTTAAAGTTAATGGACAAATAGTGCAGATAAGTCAGGGACTGGGTAGGAAAAAAAACGGAAATTTATTGGCAAAAGAACAACTTAAACAAAGCTTTTTTATGGTAACTGCCTAGAGGTATGCTGTACATTGCTTTAAGGATTATAACTGCATACTTTTGGATGCTTTAATTAGAGGTTTAGAATGGATTCTAGTTGTAATTTAGTTACGATTTTTTAATCTACTTATGTTTAAGTAAAAAAAAAACAAATATTTCTGGAATTGAAAATAATAAAACTCTAATTATTTCGATTTATAAACTTCAAATACATATCCTTATCTAATAAATTCAAAAACATTTTAAGCAATGCTGTCATTTTCATTTTTGCATTATTATTATTACCTTTAAACAGTTCACTATGCTTTTGCAACGCACTTTACATAATGTCAAAGGCAAACAAAAATTACTAGCAAATGAAAATGTTTTCATAAAAAGCGAGAATTAATTAAATTGCTTTGCTACGGGCTCAACAAGAAAAAAAGTAAATATACTAAATAAACACACTGTGCAATCCAGTGAATAAAAATGCAGCCGAGTGAGAAGAAGGGCTGGCTATATATCTGATTCATCAGCGGACAGGGCCTGATATTATGCACAATTTTTTGTTGTTTGGCTTTCTGGTGAATGAAATCGAGAAAACAGTATCCCGAACAGAGCAGAGTTGATAAACATGTCAGAGGGAATGTGGAGTGGCAAGCCACAAAGTTTTGGCCCAGTTTTCGGTTGACCGAAAGTTATGCCAGTGAAATATGCGACACACACAAAACGTCGATGCATAAATGTGTGTCTGCTCATATGGCGTATCTATATATGCAAGCACATATCCTCCAAACCGATGACATTATCCTGCCCAGCCCGCTGGCAATGCAACAGTTGACGGGGCAGCAATTTATGGATAGACTTAACGCTCTGCAGGGCAGGGCAGGCCAGGATAGCACAGGGCAGGGCAGAGCCTTCCCATTTCAATTGCCAGTCGACAAATCCGGCGTAAGCATGTCCCCATCACCAACACCATCGTCATCATCATCATCATCCTCGTCGTGGGTTGACGTCTTTCAATTTCGATGGGATGGCTCGTGTGCATATTGAACCGGCTCTGCCTTCCCCAGCCCCCTTTTCATATGCGCAAATAAACCGAATCAAGCGAAAATGTAAATAAGAGGCGTGGGTGGAATGGGGAGCTTCAAAGGCATCCAGAGGGGGCACAGGCTAGTGGAGAGGCATCAAGAACTCGACTACTCACTCCCATGTCGATGGGAATTTACATAAAATGCAGTCTGCAGGCCGCGTCGCTGGAGATGCAGAGCTGAAGCTGGCGCTGTGAGATGGGGCAGCTTCATTTTGCCCAAAAAAGTATGCTGTGCTGCGTATAAGCTGCACTAAGAGAAAATAATAGGGGAAATTTAGAATATGTTTTGACTCAACCCCTCAACTTGGTAGATTTTTCGCTCTAGTAGTTGTGATTGGCCGCATTTCAGTTTGAGAAGAAAAAATTTGAAGCTCTCACGTTCGCTACCAAGTATTGTCTTTGCTGCAAGAGAGAGAGGGAAAGAGATATCTTGTCGAAAAGCAAGCCTTTGCAAGAGAGCGAAAATTGCTTTCTTTCTCTCTCTCTCTTTGTATATTGAGAAGTTCTCTCAATTTATTTTTCAATCGGCTCTTCTTTGACCTTTTAGTAAATCAATTTCGAGATATTTCTTACTCGGAGCTTATTCCTTTTTTAATTAATTTCTTTTTATATTTTAATACATATTTCAAGCGCTTTTTTCTCCCCGTGTATGTACACTTGGCAGGCGGCAGCGCGTGTTCACATTTCCTTCAGTGTTTTCAGTATTTTCAGTGTTTTCCCGCACAGTGTTTGTGTATGGGTGCAGTTATTTCTTATTTTGCATAAATGCACCGCAGGCTCTGCTTTCCAGTTGGCTGTCATCGATTGTACTGGGAGCCCCAGTGTCTTGTCGAGGACACGCCCCCTACAGCCCGACAAAGAAACGCCCAGCTAGCGTCGCCCCGCTACTGCTACTGCAGTTGATGGAAATTTATTGAAAAAGTTTCGCTTTTTGGTATTTTTTCATCTTTGTTTTTTTTTTTTTTTTGTATATCCAACATTTTCGCTTGGCCTTTGTGCTGCGTTGGCGGCGACGGCTTTCGTTCGCTTTTTATTTCATGCCCCGCATTGAGTTCAAGTTATTCGGAAAATAGCCACGGCCGCACAATGCCAGCCATATACGGCGTACACCGTTGCGTATACGTACTCGTTCTGTCTATATAAATGCTCGACTTAACCCGGGGAACCCCATTTACGCCCACAGATGGCGGTTCTGTGTGCGAGTGTGTGTGTGCGTGCCAGTGTTTTCTTTTCTATTTAAATGGAGCACAAGTGAAGTGCGTATCCCCGTAGTCATGCATATCGTCGTCATCCCTTTACATATTAATTAAAGGACCACCGAGGTGGAGCGTGTGTGTGGCGATCTGAGATTTACAGTGGCCGCCAGAAATATAGGGGAGCTGGTGTCTTTATAGGGGGTCAAATATAGGGAAATCCAGTTTAAATAGTTCCCATTTGGGTTAAAATAAATTAAAATATGGAAAGTAATGTTAACCACAAAAGTTCTGCAAGGTTTTTCATTATAATAAAAATTAGCAACTTTTTTATAGTCAATGAAAAATAATGTATTCTAAACTATTTCAGTTCATAGTTTCATCCAGTTTATTAAGTGGTTAAAAATTAGAATATATTTTTCTGATTCTATTTATGGCTGATTTCCCCTTCTTATATTTTCAACCTCGAATGTGCAAGTAAGCCAGCCATAAACGCATGAATTTAATTGAATGCACTGGCCCAGCCAAGGCCTTCGATGCTCTCTCCAAGTCAAAGGCGGAAATGGGAGTGGGTAGCTGCTTAGAGCCTGATGAGGATGATGATGATGATGATGGGCGCTTAATGGCGATGGTGTGCATCCAGCTCTCGGTTCCTTTCCGCTCCGCTCGCTAATTCATTAGCGCAATGGGGTCAGCCGCAGTTGGTGCATCCTTTGGCGAAAGCGCCTTTGCATGTGTCAATCATGGCCGTCCATCATCGCCATCATCCCACGGACAGCTATTCAGTGCCCTTGGACGCCCACACAACCTGACCAACCCTTCACCACCCCTGGAAATCTACCGCCCACGCCAAGTACAAAACATCACAAGGGCACTTCATCAGCTTAAAGCAAACCACCAGAGGGGAAGAGTTGCTAAATTAGCTATTTTTCTAAGCTGAATTTTATAATTATGGCAAAAATATTCCATCTCCACAAATTAATTTAATAATTTGAATACAGGCACAATTTTTATAGTCAGATTATTGTTTCTATCGGTAATATTCCTTCACTATTAGTTTTGTTTCGATAAATCGATGGTTAAACAAAAACCTATTTAAAAACTAACGTGATAAAGTTGAGATATTCTTAATCGTAAAATAGTTTAACATATTTTTCTACAAGGGAACATTTTATCCTTTACTGTTAGTTATAGATTTTTTTATCAAACTAATTTGTATACCTCAATCAAGGAGTTTAAGATAATTTATATGCTTACTTATTCTCCAAGTATAATTTCTATCATATTTTAAAATTACTAAAATATGACAATAAAATATATTGATCACAGCTTAAGTCCTGATACTTTTTATAATTTATCGTTAAAGCTAGAAAATTTATGCAAGCCAGAGTTGCCACCACTGCTGATGGTGGGGCTAACTCCCCATCTCGGGGGCAACACTTACCGCGTTTCAATAATAAAATGCGTGACGGGCGCATTCCGCGGATGCTGCGAGTGCGCCCAGGATAAGTTCACCGAGCGTGATGTGAAACTTATCAACAATGGACGCTCCGGCGGATCGGGCACATCTGCAGGGAAGAGAAAAATTGAGAATGGAGAATGAAATCGAGAAGGAGAGTCGGCGGAGCATCGGGAAAACTGCCAGCTATCAGTAGAATGCAAATGGAAATCATGTCAAGGCGGAGGACAACGACAATGAAAACACAAGTGAGGAATCGAAGGAAAAATAATACAGAGAAAGGAAGATGAACGCAAGCCCGGCGGCGGTCTGTAAGGAAGACATATCGGAAAATTAAATCCTTGGGGGGAGGCGCCACAGGCGGATGTGCTGGTCAAGTAAACCGGAAAAATCATTAAAAGTAGTTAAGCGTTTCGTTAAGAAAGCAAACGAGAAAACGCGAGGAATCACAAGGAATTGTAAAGGGAATTTTTTAAGAAAAGAGGGAATTACTGATGATTTTCATAAAAGTAAATATAAATAATAATATTTAAGGGAGAAGAGCTTGAGTTGAAAATAATTTCGTAATTTGAGATGAGAATTGCAAAAGATGTTCTCTCTTAGATCTGCTTATATTTATTTAATTTCCATATAAAGATTCCAACTCACCTTGCACCAGCAAGTCGACTATGGCCTCTGGAATATGGCGATCGTTTACCAGGCAAATATACTCCGATGTATCACTCGCCAAGGAGGGCGTGAACTGCAGGCCAAAGTTGTCTGATAGAAGTTGTATCTGCAACGAGTTGAGGAAACTTAATTAGAACTCTCTCTCTCTCGACTCCCTCTCTATATGTATCTATGCGATTTGGAAAATTAAAATCTACCCAGAGTGCGAAGCCCCTGACAAATAACAAGGCGGCCGACGACATGAGTTTCCACTTTGGACAGGCCAGAAAAAGTTTTTAATAGTAAGGAAAACTTACATATATGTATGTGGCCCAAGCACAAACAAAGGCATAGCATGTCATCGACCCGGCCTAAAACTTATTCTGTCTCAGGCCAAATTTGTTTTGGCCACAAAGCCGACTCCGGTTACGGCTACGGCTCCGGCTCATAATTGAACTATGTATCTTTCCCCTGGTTAGTGTTGAACCGAAAGCCAGTTGCATTGGCAGTAAATTCATCCAGGATTTGTTTGTTTTCCCCATTTTGTGATGGGAAACAAATAATTTCAGTACCTGCTTGGGCCGAAATTTAATAAGGATTTTCATCACAGCTTACTGTGAGATGCATTTCGTTTGATGTTATGGCAGTTTCGAATGTGGAAAACTAAATTATTTTCCGCCTAGCAGCTGCAGCAGTTAAAGTATCTGGCTTATCTTCGCATGCCTGACCCTGTTATTTACTTTTGTATCCTTTGCCACTGTATGCCCTCAAATTACAACTTAAAATGCCTCAGCTTCTTTCAGTTCTATTCTCTCTCTATATATATTTTGGGGGGAAAACTCTGCCGCTCGATTGCACACAGGCGGCAGGAAATATTTGCCAGAAAATTTACCATGTGGAATTTTTAATTTCCAATACGATTTTGTAGTAAACTCTAATTACATTCATCGCCCTTTTGACCGCCGCCCACATGACCGAGTGAGTGGTGACTTGAGGAAAGCATTTTCCCCTCCCTCTTTTGTGTTCTTTGTGGAAAAAGCACACACACACTCATTCGGAAGAAGAACTTGTAGCGGCAAATCCCTGGTAAGGATCTCCTTAGTCCGCTTGGCTTCTGCAAACATGAATCATTTCCAGTCTTGGCCATAAAACAAAAGTTAATAGCTCAGCCGGGTCTTGGTTGTAGGGTCCAGGGTGCCGGGTGCCGGGTGTGTGTGTGTGCGGGGGGTCATGTGTCAGTTGTAATAAAATGAAGCAGCCACTGTGCCAAGGTGAAAAACTTTTAATACACATAATAGCCGGGCCAAGAAGGCAGCCAGGCAGCCTGCAGCTTGGCGGAGGCCAAGAAATGCGAGCCGAGAGCGCACGAGTCCGGATTGGGACCAACTTTGGCTGCAGCTCAAGTGTCCCAGTCTGCCATTTAACACATAGCCGGTTCTCTAGCTCTGCTCTCCAGCGGAGCGGTCCTGCTCAGCTCAGGCTCAAGAAGCGGCTGGGTACACTAGGGAAAAAATACTGCCAGAAGGAGGAGATTGCCGAAAAAGGAAGCTTAGGTTGCACAAAACACTGGCAAAATATTATGGATCCTAAGATTAATTTTGAAATTTTTTTTTTGAAGTTAAAAGGGATATACTCGGCCTTTTATTTAATCTAAACGCTTACCCAAAAACATTCTTAATATTAGAAGTAAATGAAAAATAATCTTTAACCAGGGAAATTTTTGGGATAATAATTTGGTTAAGTTTGTGGACGATTTACTGGCCCTTTAATTTAATTTCTATATTTATACTTCTTTCTCGTAGAAAGATAATTTACTACAAATTTAATTTAGTTTAAATTATTTCTGCAAACTCTCTCTCTTAAAATTATCCTTGGATTGTAAAAACTCTGACAAAATTGTGTATAAGTTACGAAAATCAAAAGAAAATTTATTTACTGAAGAGTAATCCAGTTCATCCTAACCATTTATTGTACATTTAATGCTAATATCCTCAGCCCAATCCCTTATCTGATCCTTATGTAGTTTACATTAGTTTTTTCTGCCAGTGCCCTACATCTCGGGATCCTTCATCATCTGGCTACCAGCAGCGGAGGAAACTTCATCATTCTGCCTGCGCCGCCTCAATGGCCCCCCGAGTGCGTTTAAGGCCGCTGCAATCGCTTTTGGGCCCAGCTCCCAGCCTTCTTTGCCATCTGGCAGCCACTTGAACGCTCTCCTTTCTTCTGTTTTATTTTCCTCTTATTTTTTTTTTACTTGCTTCACGTCGCTTTTGTTTTAGTGCAACTATCAAACATTTAAAATATATTAGCCGCGCGCCGGCTTGCTCTGTACTTCCGAGTCCTGAGCCCCGACCCTTTGGCTCCACCCCATTGATGGCCACTTAGTTGTCGGGACTTTCGCTGCACTTTCTTGCACTCATCGCCTCCAGTTTGAGGACGGCAGCGTTGGCCGCGTTGGTGGCGCAAGGGCAAAGTTCAAACAGCCGCCCGGCAACCGGCTATCAATTATTTTAACAGCTTCGTTTTTGCCCTGAACACCGAGCACTGAGCACCAGGCAGGGCCATATATATATTAGAGGGTCCTTCCTCAGCTCGCGTTGTCAGAGGGGAACGGTGCTAAGTGTCGAAATGAATTCTAATATGACACGGGAGTGCCATTTTTGAGTGAAAATTGCACTTGGGAATGTCTGGAGTTTTAGGGGAAGGGAAAGCCTTGAATTTTAAAATTTGTTACTAACTTTAAAGGGGGTTTTAGCTATTTATAAATGTATTTTTAATCGCTTTAAAATAGGGCTTAAATCTTCTTTCTCTGCAGAGGTATTTTTCAGGCGCAGGTCATATATTTATATACCTAAATACTAGCCACTCGCTAATTTCCTCGACTTTTATTTAACCTTCACAATTTAAATATAGTTCTTTTATTAAAATTAAATTTAAAGTACTCACCCTTGGACTGTGAAGCAGTGGTATCCGATTGGCAAACTGGGCAATGGTCGTGGACGCCGTTTTCCACACGAGCGTGTCCACCAGCGAGTGCTCGTTGACGCCAGGACACGGAATGGTCACGTTTTTGCCCGCCTCGGCATTTACCTTTACGTAGTCCAGATTTGTGACGTCTGCAAGGAATAAATAAAATAATAAACGGTTAAGCGAAAGTAAAGCACTGGGCAAAAATATGTGCTGCAACAGGATATTAATAAAAAGTGTTTAAAGCAAGAAGCAGCTTTGGGAATAATATTATACTGATACTAATTTCATTTAAATTTTAACATCAAAGAGTGCACAGAGTATTTTTAGCTCTTGTGCTATTTTTATTCCCCCTAAGAGTGCATTCACCACCATCCAGGAGACGCCTTAGAAAGCAGGATATTCTCTGCCGTGAAAGTGGTGAAAGCTTGCCAGAATTTGGGGCATTCCATTGAGAAAGTTTCGGGGCTACGAGCGCAGCGTCGTAGACCTCGTCGGCGTTGGCGTTCTCATAAAAACGAGGAGCTCCAAGTTATTTGGAAAGGAATATTTTTGGCACACAAAAGCGGAAAAGCAGCCGCAAAATGTTTGGCCAAAATATCTGCCAGGCATTTTAATTACATAACATGTTTACGAAGCAAATGCCCACCCCCCTGTCAGCGGCAGGGTCAGAGAGTGTTTGTGTGTGTTGAAAGCAATTTTCATGCACTAAACTATTTGCTAGATGCCCAACTGGTCACCTGAGCATAGCATGAAGGTGGCTTCATGCAGGAGCAGCTTACTCCCAGATCCTTTCGAGCAATATTTGTTTTGGAAATTGCCAAAAATGCATTCCAATTTCAAGAAACCCAACCACAGACTCTCTATATCTCTACCTTGTGCGTAGCTCCAATTAAAATTAGAGAAACAACGGGACAGGCTTGATGGGTGTACAGAAACTGGGAATACTCTGATTGTTCAATAAATTAAATTTATTAAATATAAAGAACAAATATAAAGCATATTTTCACTTTCAAAGCTAAGATATATTCATTATATCTTCATCATTTTTATATATAAATACCTTACAATGCAAGGAGGTTTCATATCAAAATCATAGAATGAGAATTGTCCCATCTAGGAACCGATTCGCGGACAATCCTTATCAAGATTGTGGAGTTCACAAAGCCAGCCAAGTCCATTATACTCCTTTCAAGGGTATAATAAATCGACTGCCCAGTGGGCAGTTGGCCAAGGACTCAACGTAAGCAGCTTTGGCAGCTGCATCTGCATCGCATCGCATCGCATCGCATCGCTCTGCATAAATTGCAAAGCGTCCAAGTGTTGGTAATAAGCATTAGGCATGACAGGACTCTTTCAGCTCCGGCTCCGATCCTGGCAGCCCAGAGCCGCCACTTGCAATCAATTGAGAAATCATGCCGAAAACCAGACCGATTCAATGCCAAAAACCCAGCCATTAGCTAGTTGGAGCTTGCAGCTCAACTGGTTGCCACAACGACTGCACTGCACTTCAAGTGCCGCCCCCTGAGTGCATCCTCACCCGAGCCAGGGCACAAATGGTTTTCTGGTTTCGGGTTTTCGGTTTTCGGTTCTGGGTTTCCAGCATTTTCGTTGATTATTTCAAAATGAATGCAGCTTTTGTCCACCTAAAGCCACGGCTTTTGCAAAACGATCAGCGCAGAGTATTTATAAATTATCGATTCATTGTCTTGTTCTGTGTGTTTTCTGTTCTGTGTCTGCCTTTGCAAATTTAATTTCGCTTCAGCCAAGAGCACGTTGGTCGGCATTTTGCATAATACATTCGGCATTCTCGCTGCTCGGGGTCAGTGTTTGGTGTAATTTATGATTTTGGAACAGCGGCAGGGCCTTGGGTGGCTTAGGAGTTGGAATAGGAATGCACTGAGGGAAAATTGTAAACACAGAAATAGGATGGGAGTAAGTCTAGGAGGTCTGGAAATAATATACATTTTCTGGGCGTATTTATAACTAATGGAATTTACTATTTAGAATTTACTCTTTAAAAAAGTCAATTTAGAGATATTTATAAATGTTATAGTCTTATAATTAATATTATTTTAAATAATAAATTAAATAAAGAAAATAAATTAAAATAATATAAAACTAAAATCACCTTTTATGAGTTGCTTACTCATAAGATTTTAACTAAATAAGGATTTAATTTAATTGCTTTTTAATGTAGATTAAACTGTACTTTTAACAGATTTTTCTTTCCGTGTTTGGCGTGGGAGGCGTGTCATTTTTGCATATTTTGCCGGGTGCATACAGATGAGACTGAAGGCAGTCAGAAACAGAGGGCCGAATCGCAGTTTAATTTCCTGATGCAATGGCCCCGAGTTCAGGAAACAATTGCACACAATTTATAGGGGGAGCTGGTCCTTTTTGAAGTAGAAGTTGGCAATTAAGCAGCAAACAGTGAGACTTTCAGTCCAACAAACAGACACACAGACAGACAGACGGGCGCTGTAAATAAATTATAATTATTTTGTGGCATTCAAGCGGGGTCTCCAGGGATTCGGCTTCGGATTCGGACCACAGGAAAATTAGCCCAGCGACAAAACCGAAATAAGTAGTCGAGGACGCGAGGCCAGGACCGGGGGTGTCGTCCTTCCGTTTCGAGCCTGACTGGATTGAGCTAATAATCAAATTGAATGCAACCCCCGACCGACTGACGACTCAACCGGCAACAATTAATTTTATTTATGTTGATTCTAATCAACATAGGGCAGACAGCATTTGGATTTGGGTACGGATTCGCAGGATATGTATCTCTCTGCGCCTTTGAAATCCTAGCGTAAAACCCGACAGAGCGCATAAAAGATGAAAATATTGAGTTTATGCCTCAGTGCTTAGCGGCGGCTTCAACGGAAACACCCCTCGGAAAAAATTGCACTGGGAAATAATAGAAAATCTGAATCTGTTATTCAAAGATATTTCTAGAAAGTATGGAAAGAAAATGTAGTTTCTGAAGTTAGTGAATAAATGTTAGGGTTTATATATACTATTATTAAAGTCAAGAGGTTTCGTTAAGTAATTCTTATTCTTAGAACATACCTAATTTTCCTAACAATAGTTTCAAACCTTTTAAGCGTTATAAATCTACTAACACGCACACAACAAGCACATTTTCTTATTTTATGAATATTCCAAAACGTTATTTATTTTTCCTCAGTGAAAATCCTGGGCAGTAAAAATATTACAGCACTTTACTGCGTCTGATTGTTTGTTCTGGCAACTCGTGAGCTCCTCTGACCCGTTGCCATGTCAATTGTCTGTACAAAAAAGGATAACTTGCTCTTGAGGTTGTGGAGCACACACAGCTGTCTGTAAAGTAGAGCCAGATAATAGATAAAGACTGGCAATAGTAGCGCCCTTATAATATTTGTCTGCATGGGAAACTGTTTGGGGGAGATCATTTGCATGCAGCTGCAAACCGGAGAGCATTTAATGCCGGCGACTTGTGAATGGAAATGCCATTTGGCCATTTGGCAGCTTCACCCCTTTGCCATTCAATTTCTGCACATTCCGGGTGTCATCCGTATCCGGTCCCCATTCAGATGCATTTTGAATGGACTTTGTGCGTGGCAGCAGCCAGCCAACAAGTTGCCTCCTGCCCCTTTAGGAGTGCATCTATTTGGAAGCCATTGCGATGCAATTTTCCGAGAATGAGGGGGAGCACACACTGGCGGCACAGACAGTTACCAGCAACCACTTGAGCCGCAGTCGCAGGTTCAAAGAGAGCATTGAGTAAGGATACACCTCACAGGACTCAACCCTATTAACCGCTCAGCAACCCCCAGTGGGTGCGGTGCATCAATTTCAGGCGGGATTAAATCCTGGGATTGGATGAGTAATTATCCAATTAAAATTGAAGTTTCGGTCTGTGGACACTCAAGCCGGGGAATGGAACCCCGGACCGCCAGACGCGCAGCCGGTGGCTCTCATAACTTGAGGCACGTGGCCAGGGCGTCAGTCAGTCAACTCGACTGGCTGAAAAAGGATGTGCCACGCATGTGTGCACTCGAAAAAAACATTCCCAAAATAGACAGGCACAATTGAGCACATCAAACGTAGTAATCTATCTATCTAGTCTATCAATCAAGGGGACTTAAGCCAAGTTATATAGATTATTGTTAATTATTTTGACGATGAAGGTAAACTCATATGAAATCCTATTCTTTAATTAATTTTTATTCAAAAATATTTTAATACTTCTTTCTTAGTTTAAAATACTATTCTGGCTTAGCAAATTACTCACAAATTTAAGCTACATGTTTTCTTCTGAAGATATGTTCCTCTCTAAGCTTGAAAATATGATTAAAAATCCACTTTCAAGGAACAAGCTCTCATAAATTAAATATTATCTTTGCGATGCCTTGGTCCTTTATTTTTTCTCTGCCTGTCCTTGTGCGTAACTTGGTCGTCCATCTGTATTTCTGTCCCGTCTGCCTGTCTGCTGTTTGTATAGACACTTTCTGTCATCCTGCGATGGCCGTCGACTGCCACAGAAGCTGAGGAATAAATGCGTGTGCAGACGTCGATGGAAAGGACATGCGAACATCGTGCTCATGACAACCCATCGCACACACACACACACACACACATACAGAGCTATCCTGGCAGCCAGACAATATCCCTTTTTTTATGCCTGAACGCAGCAAATAATGAAATTATGACAACCGGAGGGAGGCTGGGAGAGGGAGCAGCTCGGGAATAAGATGGGCACTTCTTGGGATGACGAAAACGAGATAAAAGCTGACAAGTGGCGAATGTGAAATATGATTGAGCAGGGCCACGCCCCCTTCGCAGCCCACGGACACTTAACTTTAACTAGGCAACTTGAAGTGTTTCAGCCTCGGGTAAACATATGTACAAGCGAGATCCCCGGGCGGGCCCCGAAGGATCAGTCAATAATGCTGACATCAAACTGAAGCCAAGCTGATGGCAACTGTCAGGCAAATGTGTTTCAATTTCGTTAAACATTTCGTGGGGGCTAAGACCGGGCCAAGGGAGAGGGTTAAGGGTTGCCATGTCCTGGGTTCTGGATTCTGGGTTCTGGGTGGGTGGCCAGCGGTAATCCCTTCCGTTTCATTACACAAATGCGGCTTAAAATGAAAATATATATATATATTGTAAATACGTACAACAATATAAAAGCCCCATAAAATACGAGCCATATTAAAATGCAAATAAACCTGGCCATCATGCACAGAGAAAAAATATGGGAGGAGAGTGTGGGTCAGCGAAAATCTGTATTTATATACCCTTGCAGGGTATTATAATTTTAGTCAGAAGTTTGCAACGCAGTGAAGAAGTCATTTCCGACCCTATAAATCATATATATTCTTGATCAGCATCAACAGCCCAGTCGATCTAGCCTTGTCTGGTAGAAAAAAATTTTTTTAATTTTTGCAATATTTTTTAGGGGTTAAATTATTGAAATTGTAAAAAAAAAAATTGAAAAAAATTAATTTTTAAAGAAATTGAAATTCAGTACGCAGTTTTATTAGCATTATAAAAACTAACTCAGTACAGTTTTCCGAATTCAAATTAATGTATTTTTAGCGTAGTTATGAAATTTTTAAGATTTCGTTTTCCAAAAAATTATCTTATAAAACGATGGATAAATATTTAAATTTGAATACTCCCTTCGGGGTACTATAATATCAGTCAGAAGCACAGAACTCAGTGAAGGGGTCATTTCCGACCCTATAAGTCATATATATTCTTGATCAGCATCAACAGCCGAGTCGATCTAGCCATGTCTGGTGGAAAAAAAAAATTTTAATTTTTTCAATATTTATAAGGGGTTAAATTGTTGAAATTGTAAACAAAAAAAAATTGAAAAAAATTAATTTAAAAATAATTTTAAATTTAGTATGCAGTTTTGTTAGCCTTATAAAAACTAAGTCAGGACAGTTTCCCGAATTAAAATTAATGCTTTTTTAGCTTCGATATTATATTTTTAATTTGATTATGATTTATACAATTCCTATTAGTTATTCTTTTCATTTGATCAAATAGTATTAAATTATAATGCTTCAATTGTGTGCTGCAAGGGTATACAAAATTCGGGTTGCCGAATTTAGCTTCCTTTCTTGTTTGGGGATTAAAATTGTAATCATGTCCATTGATTTGACAAGCGGTAAACTTAACAAATTGTATTTTCTACTAATTTAAAAAAGATCGCTAAGCTGCAGGATTTTATTAAATATTAAAACTTTAAAGTGGATTTAGCTTCAAGATGAATAATGCCAGAGGTGGTATCATTGATATGTCTATAGGGTTCTTTTTTAGAGCGAAAGACTATGCTTTTTACAAAGTCATTATATATTTAAAATATATGCGCGTTATTCATCTTTAACATTATATCGTCCTTGATTAAAGTGTATTTCGCATACTGGATGAGATTAATGTACATAACTTCCACCTTTTTCCTGTGTATATATTTACATTTTAAGAGTTTGCCACAGACAGGTGAGCTCTTTGTTAAATTGATATAATTAACCGAGGGCCCCGGCAAACTGAGACCGGATTGAAAAGCCTGAAAATTGATCGTAAAGAATACGTTGGGCTGGCTGGGATACTGTGTGAGCTCTCGCCTCATTATGTCTGCATACTTTTTGGCGCCCAGTCCTGATGCTGCTGCAGCCTGCCCAGCAGAGAGCCGGAAAATTGTCGCACAAGAGTGTTTTTCCCACACTCCTCAGCTGCCTACACCAAAAATTCAAATGGAAAATTCTGAACATTTTGCGCTGTAAATTGGAATTGCCAGCGGGAGAAGGCCGGGGGCAAGGCGGGAGGCAGGTGAAAAGTGAAAGGCTCAAATGCTGTTGCCACTTTTCCCGGCGAATTTCGAGCATTTGAGCGCTCTCCACTCTTCTTTTTTTTTCTAGTTTTAGAGGCGCTTTGAGTGCGCTCTGCATGTGTCCCTCTGTATTTGTGTAGGTCCTGCGCGTCCTCTATGTCCTGTGTGCGCCTGTCGTGGCTTGGAGCTTAGCGTAATTAAAGCTAAATAGCCTGCATAATGAGAAAGTAATTAGCAGTGTTGTTTCAGCTCGTTATTTCCGCTTACGACCCTCTTTTAAATGCGATCTATATGAATTTGAAAATAAAATAAACACGAAATAGGAAATCCTTGACAACACAGGCGAGTTTAAGCGGGTTTATATTTAAATTGAGCTTTTATAACCACAGAAATAAAATTTCAATGTGTTATAGACTCTATAATATGTATAATTACATATAATTATATACAATTTATAACTATTTAAATTCCATTAAATTCAAAATACTTTTTAAGGAAATGAAAATATTCAATTAATATTTTTAATAAACATATTCTACATAGTTTTCAGTTCAATGCCGTTGTGTATCCTTTTGCACACCTTGAATTAAAATTTAATCCATGAAAATAAAATCACTAATGTCCTGTCAACTTATTTATTATTTTTAACACAATTTGTAAGCTTTAATTTACCACGTCTAATTAATGTCACTTAATAGTTTACCATTTTTGTTTCATTTAGTTTTTACTTTTTAGTTATAAAGAATAACATTTAAAACAAAAAAAGATAGAAAATCACCGCAAAACCTTAATTTTTTACATTCCTGACATATTCTCTATTTTCATGAGCCTTTTTTTTATTTAATTTGATTTTTCACCGAGTGTTTTTTTTTCTTTATCATAAACCCCGGTACATTCATTAACCAATTTTCCATTGATTTGATTTATCTAGCTAGAATAAAGCACAGCTTTTATATTTTTCATTATCTTGGCTGTCTACGAAAAAACATTAATTTATGCCAGCTCATGGTAATTAATTTAAATCGCCTGTTATTTTTCTTTATGAGCTTAATGCTTTCCGGCTGTAAGTTTTTATAGGACCTCACCCCATAATTCCCATAGATTCGTTTTTTTATCATTGCGAATTATCCTCATCTCCGTCTCTATTTGCAGAGGAAATGAATTGGATTTTAATTTGAAACCGCAGAAGCAGGGCAGAGAACAGAAAAAATTGAAAAGGAATTACAATGCTGCGCTGTGTTTGCATGTCTGTCACCTGAAACACCTGAGTAACTCCGAGTAAACTAAATAGAATCCGCCGACATTACCGAAAACAAAAAGCGACGAGGAGGACGAGGGAAATATAAAAGAAGAGAAAACGAATCGAGGAACAGAAACAGGAACCAAACTCAAACAGCAGAGTAAGTTCTTTTCTCATTAAGCCCTGTGTTTACACATAGACACCCGCCCACTCACGGCTACACCCACTCGCACACACACTGAGGCGTTTGGGGATATACACACCTCTCTCCCTCCCCTGTACATATATTTGCTGAATTTTCACACCAGCCAGCGACAACGGCTGTGGACGAGCCTAATGAGTCCAAAATCCGTTGCCCGCAACTTTTGTTGCCAGGCCCCCGGAAGGCTGCCATAGGTCCCGAGCCCGCCCCCTTTTCCGGCCTCTGTACTCCCATCCTTACACCAACTGTACGTACTGTAGGCACAGAGGTCCTGCCGTAATTTGTTGAAAAGCTGCGTGGTAAAAAAGAAACATGTTCACACTGGACGACAAAGACGGGCGGCACACAACAAACAACACAACACGATAACGGGAAATACAACAACAACTAGGAATACAACAACTAAAAATACAACAATGGGGTATACAACAAAAGAGCATACAAAAAGGACTAATACAACAACATGCCAAAAATAGGGAGCAAGTTTTAATTAATCATGAGAAGCTAAACAAAAGTTAAGTTTGCTGGTGGCTACACAGGGAAAGATAAAGATGTTGGGTTTAATACGTTTTTAAAAGTTTAATGAATTTATTAAAATTATTTTGCTCTTATTATTATTCTACAAATATTTTAAGCAAAATACATGTTTTTTTCTACGAAAGCAAAAAACGTAAAAGTCCTCTTTGAATTTGCTGAAAATTGAATATATGTACTCGTATTTTTTAATCCATTTCTGAATATGTATATACGAAATTTAAATAGCATACTTTCAGGCAGCTTTTAAGGAGTTTTGAAATCTTTTTAAAGCTTTTAAAATGTATTTCCACTTAAACATTTCTGAATAATTGCACTGGAATATGCATACAGCCTACTTGTAAAACTTTTTAAGAGAATTTATATCTTATGAAAGATTTGTATAATTTGCCTAAATTTTCCCATTCTCGATTAGATTTTGTATTTATATAAGTGCATTTTATATCGTATATACTTTTTTGTTTTGAAATTTTTTAAAACCATTTTATCAATATATAAATATAAAATTCGTTAAATTGAATAATTTTTTTCCGTGCCAAGTGAAAAGCAAATGCTGGCCTGCCAGTGAAAATGTCAGCGGCAAACGTCTAGATAAATATGTCAGCGACAAAGCTTCGAGCCAATCCAGCACCCCCACCCGCCCCCTTTGGAAAAACTCCCACCCCCGCCGCCGCCTTAGTGAGTGGCTGACAAATATTTGCCGGAGCGATAATCAAATTTACATTGTCCTCAAGTAGAAAACGAAGAATGAGCCAGCAGCCGTGTGCGTGGGAGTGGGCCACTTAGGGGTCGCCCGCCCTATGGGGGCGGTAATTGCGAGCCAAATGACACCGAAGGCCATTGGCAGGACAGGGCGACGAAACAGGAGAAGGAGCAGGAGCAGGATAACCAGCAGCTGGAGGAGCAACAGCTGCGACAGGTACAGCAACAGCGAAACTGATGCGGATACAAGCGCATTAAGCCAAAGGCGCTGGCGTGCGGCCGACGCCGGAAAATACAAGGAAAATTACTTAACGCCCGGTCGTCATTAAAGCGCTTTGGCGCCCGCCAGTTTTCCGCAGCGAAACTTCGTTTGGAAAGTGTTCTTCTTCCTTGCTACCACATGCAAGTGTTGTTGTTGTTTGTTGCCGCTGCCGGCAGGACATTAAAAATGATTTCCGCGTATCTGAGGGATGTCCTTAAAGTTAATGCTAATGGGCGCCCGCATGCATCTGCGTTTGCAGCCAGGACATGCGGGTTAACCAGCGAGGCATCAGGACTTGAAAGGAAGTTAAGTTGAGTGGAGAAAATATAAGTATTTTCTATTTTTGACAACTAATTTGAATTTCTATTTCAATAGATTGAAGATGGTCTTATTAATACTCATAGATATGACTATAATAACTTATGAGGATCTGGAAAAGGGGCAGCTTTGTGTTTGATATAGTTCCTTGAGATTTTTCCCAAAACTTTCCCCTTACTTGGCACTGACTTTCGCTGTTGGCCAAGTGCCACTCCCACTGCCATTGGGAAACAACAAATTACTCTACTCCGGGGATTTGATCCTTGGCGAAATATTTGCGGTGCGACCCGGCGTGTCTCTAATAAATTAAGGCTGCTAAACTGGCTCGACCTTGCTATATCTTGTCGATGTTAACCCCCTCTCTCCCCTCTCTCCCCTCGCCACTCGGCTGGGAAAAACACACCCAACAAATTCCGCTTAAATTAAACACACAAAACGACAAGTTGAACTGTAAACAAATGCGACAATTTATCTTACTTTCATTTAATTGTCAGCGCAACGGCTCCGTTGTTGGGAAAATGCGCTTGGCAAAGCAAAACCGAAGGAAAACAGCCAAAAGTGGAGCAGTCATGATTACATAATACACACACAATGCCAATCCATATATAAATACTGTATATGTGTATGTGGGAGATAATCAACGCGAAATTACCGCTGACAAATTGCCAAAATGCCAAAAGGAAAAGCGCTCAGGATCACAGAGCGAAGAGAGAGAGAGAGAGAGTGAGAGCAGGGCAGCGCAGCATTTTCCCACTTATCTGGGCGAAAACGCGAAAATTCAAAAATTCTACGCCACGCGAAGCGGGGAAATAATGGAAAACGTATTTATTTTGCCACGAGTGAAAATAATGAAAACAATGCAAACACAAGCGGCGGCAGTAGCGGAACGAGTTGTTGTCTGGCCAACAAAAATATTTTCATAGATATTTTTGCGCTATTTAAATGCCGCATATTTTATCTTTCTGCCTTGCCCCACACTTTGTGTGTCCTTTTCATCAGAGTTGGTCCTGGGTTTTTGAGCATTTAAATAGCTAGATTTTTAGGGGGAGAATTCTTTGATTTGCTGGTTACTATTTACAGCTGTTATATTTAATATTTCCTTTTAATAAACACTTCAAATAAATAGAGCATTTATCGTAATCTTTATATTAATTAACGGAAAGCAATTTATAAAAATATTCATTGAATTTCTAAAGATAAAGGCATTATCCTCTGATTTATGATTTTTTTTTTTATTTTCAAAGTTAATTATTTTTTTTATCAATGTACCTTACACAAAATGCTCTAAAAATCTAAAAGTTTACTATCAGACCCTCAGACCCCTTTAATAAATAGCCAGATGGCAAAAGTTAACAACACTGCCTCCTATTTGAATCTGCATCTATTTACAGCTGTTATATTTAATATTTCTTTTTAATAAACACTTCAATTAAATAGAGCATTTATCGTAACCTTTATATTAATTAATGAAAAGCAATTTTTAAAATTTTTATTTCATTTCTAAAGATAAAGGCTCCGATTTATGAAATATTTTCTTACTTTCAGAGTTAATTATTTTTTTTATCAATGTACCTTACACAAAATCCTCTAAAATTCGAAAAGCTTGCTATCAGACCCTCAGCCGCCGTTAATAAATAGCCAGATGCCAAAAGTTAACAACACTGCCTCCTATTTCAATCTGCATCTATTTCGCGTTGGTTTTTGTTGCCCAAAAAACTGTGCTATGCTACGCAGCGTGCAATATGATAAATAGAGTGGGCAGCTTTTGTTGCTTTTCGGTGGTGGTGCTGCCGCCTGTTCATCACAAAGTGGGTCAGTTGTTTACTGACACAGTGACTCTTAAGTGCACCCACACACTCCTCGCTGCAGCTGATGTTGCCGCTGTGTTTGATACACTCGAGCGTCGACAGGCGCACTCAACGCCACAGCAGCAGCGGCGGCAACACCCTCAGCCCTGCAGAGGCAACATCTACGGTCTACGGGCAACATCTGCAGGCTGCAACATCAGCCATAGCTGACACAGTTGACGTCTACAGATGTAATGCAGCATGGCATCCCAGCTAACCACTCAGTCAACCCCAGGCCACGCCCCCATTCCGCCCACTTGTTTTGTTATTTTTTTCGTTACAACTTTTTTTCAACATTTCGTTTTTCACAGTCACCGAGTGTTTAGCACAAGAAGCATTGCTTTATTTCTGCGTGCGACTGACGGAAATGCAAAAGTGTCTCATTGTGTTGCCCTCGGGTTGGCAGCAACATTTTCGCTAAGTACTTGGAAACATTTAAATGCTGAAAATTGCGAAAGGATAAGGGGTAAATGGGAGGCAAGGCATTCAGTGGGAGAAGGGTGAGCCTTTCTAGGGGCAAAACTTTCACTCGTTGCACTTGCCGGAATTGAATTTTGTGGCGAATCGAAGCAAACAAACAAACCAAGGATCGAAGAGGGAAGAGAACGACTCCTTAAGCCTTGATTTCCTGAACATTTCCAGAGCTGCTACTGATTTTGGGACACTGAAGGAAATGCTTTGGTTTAATCTTAATAGAAATATGATTTTAAATTGTGGTTTAATGTCATTCTCCTCAGCATACATTTTTAAAATGACTTAAGTTTAATTTATTATCCACAGATATTATAGAATGAAGTATGTATTAGCATTGTGTATTTAAATATGTATTTTACACAACGAAATTATATTTAATGTCGTTATTATGTACTTCAAATATTTGAATTAAATCCCCACAAACTCTAGGCCATGCCCCAAACTATTTTCCCACTGTGCAGCCTGCCATTGTAACCATTTTTACGGGTCAAGTGTATGGTGCATGCCACCACAATGGGCTATTGCAGGCATCCGTTGTGTTGTGGCTGCTGTTTTTTGCTCCAGCTCCCCGAGGGGCTGAATGTGGGCAAAAATCGGGGCATAGAGGAAAACAAGGGGGCTATGGGATGACACACCTGAGGCCAGGCTGTGAGCGCGCTCTAAGTGAAACAGCCAACACAAATAGCACGAGCCTGGCCGCGCAAATAAACAGATGGAGCAGGGGAGTGGCATAGGAGGAGCCTTCGTTGAGATTCATCGTTTTAGCAAAGCAAACAAATGTCAAGCGTTGCGTATACGCAACGTGAGCCGCTCGTTGTCTAGCTTTTCAGCCGCCAGGCTCGTCAGTTGGTGTTGCTTTTGCTGCTGCTCCTGCCACTGTTGCTCTTGGGCTTCCTCAACTAAATTTTCTAATGCATTTTGCGCGTGTTTATTATTTTAATTACAGAGCATGCACAACTTAAATGCTCTCGTCTGGCACTCATCGCGGCTCTGTTTGCCTGCGCGTGCTGTGGCAGCTGACGGCGGGATGAGAACGGGTCGTCTCCCGGCAAACATTAACTATTAAGCGCTTGGTTTGCTCATTAAAATGCTCCATGATTATTTGTTTATAAGCCCGGCACAGCCAGCGTGCCGTGGTGCCAGTGTGGAGTGGTGAAAACTGTCGGCAGTTTATCATTTAGTGGGAAGTGAGCTCGCGTGTCGGCGGTGCATAACGTAAAAAACATAAAAAAGAGGGAAAAGATCGCACTACTAATGGCACCACTTTTGTATTGATTTCGCCTTGGTCTCTCTTTGGCTCCCACAATGATGTGCACTTTTTGTGGCTTTGCTAATGAAGTGGTTTGCCTTGGTAAAAATAATCCTGCCCCCAAGTGGGTCACAGTGACACAGCCTTTTTTCGTTCATGGGGCCTCTTCCACTTCCTCCGGGTACTATAAATAAGGCGACAGCTAGTATTGGATTAATCTAGATATCCATTTGTATTCATTAGTCTAATTTTTGTGAGCTTTGTGCCGGGTCTAATGACACTGAAGGCTCTCTCATACGGCACTGCAACTGATACTTCTACTACTGCTTCTGCTGCTGCTGCTCCAAGTGTTTTCAAAGGCATTCCCCTGGTTTTGGCCAAATTGGTTTTCGAAATTGCCCCGGCCACAGGCAAAGGCCACAAGTTCTCAGGCCAAGCTCAGCGCCAAGCTCGCCAGCAATTCGGGCCACACCAAACTGACATTCAAAGTTCTCTTCATCTCCATCTCCGGACCGCAGAGCACTTAACGTATCTCTCAGACTGGCCTTAAATAATTGTGCATGTGCCGACTAATTCGAGGCACTTTTGAAGTTGAATGCAGTCTGTTTGCCGGTCTTCAAATCTTGTCTGATGTCGATGGTGAGAAGTTAAAGCTGATGAAGCTCCATCCTGTGATGCATAAAGTGCACAGAGACAACTACGTAAAGAGTTCTGAAGTTCACTAAAGAAACTGAGCGATAATAGGGATTGCTAAATTGTTTGTGGGGGATAATTATGTTTTTTAAAATCAAATATATTATGAAATAAAAAATACTTTTTGAAGGGATATTTATATTTTCTTATGACACATTTTAATGCAATTCGTATATAATTGTTAACAGGACATAAGCATGATCACATTGTGTGATTGTTAAGTTACTTATGTGACCAGGTTTGCAAAAATAAAATTTAAGTGTGCCCAGATCGACAGAATATCTTATTACATTTAAATTATTTGCAAGAAATTAAGCCATCCAGCTATTCCCTTAATGTAAACTTTTAGTAATACAGATTTCCGAGTTGCGATAATATTTTCCCTCGATGTACTTTTAAGTGCTGGTAGGCTTAACCATTTCCAGAAACTGCTTAACATTTCCGGGCACACTCTGACCCAGATTCCGGCCCATTGGCAACCGGTATGGGGTGGGGTCTTTGTTGTTGATATTGCCTGTTTCTCCATGGAGAACGCCCTCCGAAGCACATGTTGAACTGCTTAGCTGGCTTATCGGTTCTCATAATAATTGCAGCTGCAAATTGTCTTTATTTATTGTTCGCCAGATGCACGATGCACATGAACAACCCACTCTCGGTGTGTGTATCCTAGCATCCATGCCGTTATTTTAATGATGACAATTGTTTGCATTCACCTACACAAACGCACTGCCACCAGGACTAACACACTCGCATGGGAGTGGTCGGCAGGATATGCTCAAATGTCCGGTGAGCATGTAAATTTCAATTAGATGCAAACACGAGCCGAACGGCTAATAAACCCTGCTCATTACATTTGCTAATAAATTGCCAGGGAGAGCGAGACACAGTTGGGGCCACAGTCTGTTGGTGGTCTTCCAGCCTGGCACTGACCTGGTCCAGAGTCGGTTTATTGCTCCCAATCAATCGATGACAGCCAGCGTCTGGGGCGTAAATCAATTAGCTCGGAATGGAGAAAATCGGGCATCGAGAAAAGAGCATTTCACACATCGGCAGCCGCTTCAGAGTCGGGGCATCGACAATTTGCCAAAATACTCAGAAGTCAAGGATGTCGAGTGTCAATACTCCTGGCTGTGACTGTGACTGTGGGAGTGGCAGTGGCAACGCCGTGGCGTCATAAATAAAAAACCAATTAATTTATCATCGTCTCGAGGCGTCGGAGCAGTGACGAGGAAAAGAGCCAAGCTGAGCCTCCACTTTTTGGGTGAAACGTGAGCGGGTCTATTTAAGTCGCAGAAAGTCAAAGGAAGGGAATAAATAATAATATGGCTGTGGCTGGCAGAATCGTATACATTTTCTGGGAATTTTTCTTGAGCATAGAAATCACTTTTAAGTCGAGCAGCAGGCATTTCCACAGTATTTTGAATATTGATTGCAAATTTTAGATGAAGACTAATTTAAAAAAAAAAATTAAATTAAGCAATGGTTTAAGGGAAATTAATGCTTTTAAATAGGTTAATTTATAAAAATGTAAAAAGAATACTTATATTATAAATAAATATGTCATACAGAAAAATTTGTATGCCTTAAAAATATTTTCTATGTGTACTAACATCAATTTCTATGCAGATAAAATCCAGCTTCTTTTTATTATAATTTAATTTGGCTGAATAAATAAGCCGAAGAAAAATCAGACAGTCTTCTTATAATTTTCTCTGAATTCAGGGCATTGGACATTCACCTGTGAGTCTGCCATGGAAATATTATTGTGGGTGTGGGAGGAGTAGATACCTGGCCAGGCGTTAAACGAACCTCAGCTAATGGCAACAACGCACGCAGGAGCAGCAGCAGGAGCAGGAGCAGGAGCAGTGACAACGACAGCGTCGGCGACAACTACAACAAACGATGGCAACACCAAGCAAGACCGAAGGCATTACCAAACACACAACTCATGGGGCTGTGGCTAGTGTAGAGGCATGTTACGCATACGCCGTGTTGTGCCGCATTATAAATGATCAGCGGCTGGTTTTTGCGTGTGCCGCTCCCCCTGCTCAGTGCCACTTCCACCCCCACTTCCGTTTCCGCCGTACAGGGGGTTTTTGTTTCGTTTTCGGCACTACTCCCGCCGCTGCCGGCTTTTGCATATTTTTCACCTTAACTCAATACTGTTTTGCCGTTTGTTTGCCGGTTGTGTCGGGCATTGTTGTCGCTGGCGAAAGGCGCAACATAAGCCACCAAATGACTTTGCGGCATTAGGAAGTTGCGAGGTGGCAGCCAAGTCAGCCCCGAAAACACGCACATCCGCCAGTGAGTGCACACGTATGTCTTACCTATCTAGCTAAGGGGAGGTACACTGGGGCAGAATATACATCTATCAGGTTTAAAAAAAATGGGGTTTGGTTTTTGATATTAAATATAAGATTAATTTTAAATAAATATTATTTATAAGTATATTATTTTAAGGACCAAGTGTATTTTATACAAGTTGAAGAACTTACGGAATAGAATTGATGATCTCTGACCTTGGAAATTAAATTACTTGGAAGTATAAAACATTTGCCAGTAAACAATTAAGGGAATTCCTTTTTTATTTTCATAGTTTTTTTAATTTAAAAATGTACAGTTCACTTGACTATATAATTATATTTTTAAGCTCATAATCATATTTATATAATATTTATGAAAAAGCTTTATTGAACTCTGTCAATCGTTCTTTGAAATATATGAATCCTATTGATAAATAGGTTTATTATTTTACTTAATAGGACTTATTTTTCATTAAACACAATCATTTCATATTTTTTTCAGTGCACTAAAGTGCCTCCTCTTCGCCACCCGTTTTTTTTTTTGGTGCCATGTTTGTCTGTGGCCTGGTGCCTGGCAACCGCTTAAATTTAAATTTAGTTGCTCGCATTTATCGTTTGCCGCATATGGCTGCTTAATGCCTTTTTGATAGTAATTCCCCAGCATAAGCACTTTTATATATATTTGCTTTTTCCCCCCTCTGTGTCTCTCTCCCCCCCCGGACAACTATAAACACAGAACAGAAATTATTAAAGACTCTGGCAGTGTTTTCCTTGGCCGAAAACAATATGAGCAGGAGGTAGCCCAGCCACGTGCTGTTTGTTTAGGTGTTTTCCACTCTTCGGTCTACGGTTTCTTTTTCCTCGAACATTTTCGTTTGCTTTCGGGTTTTTGCATA
Source organism: Drosophila nikananu (assembly GCA_008042635.1). NCBI lineage: Eukaryota > Metazoa > Arthropoda > Insecta > Diptera > Drosophilidae > Drosophila > Drosophila nikananu. The sequence goes on from VNJV01008574.1 coordinate 45,940, forward strand.
CAATACACACCAAATTTTGTTTATTTTCCCATGTGTGTGTGTGGGTTTTATTTTCTTTTTTGCTGCCAACACACACATTAAAAGTTGTTAGTTGGCCAAATTGTTTGTGATTCATTGTTGGGGGGCCCGTAGCCTGGCTATCATAACGATAGCAACCTGTAATCACATGCTAAATATTATATTGTTTGTATTTTTACGGCTAATTACTCATATTTGTGGCTGTTACGTTTGTGTTTTGTGTTTTGTGTTCTGTGCTGCGGCAACGTGTCGTATGCGTGTTATGGCCACTTGACAGCATAAAAGCTATTTTTGCATGGGAGCCTCCGCTCTAAGCAGCCAGCAAACAACAACATTTTGTTGTATAATAATTGGGTTATAAAAACAATGAGCGGCAATAATGTGCAAAATAATTTTAAATGCACTGCGCTGAAGGAGGAGCACGGGAGGACAGGAAAGGCTGGAAAAGCCCACAAACACACACGAGTTGCCCGCCTGGGAGAAGCTTTCTTTTAGGGTTAATTAGCACAATTTTCCCCTGCTTTTATGACCCCAAAATACAAGTGTTTGGCGTGTGGCCATGGCCAGGTCCCAGCTTTCCGCCTCATTCCAGCTTTTCCACAGCCACAGTCGCAGCCTCAGCTCCAGCCTTGAGCTGGCTCTCCTCTCCTCGCTCGGGCAGCTCCCAGTCGACTTCATTTTGTGGTAGCCAATTTTCTTTTAACTGTTGTTTGGGTTTTCCCCTTTTGGCTGTTGCTGTTGCCGCTGCTGCTGGTGCTGCCTCACCCCGTTCTGACCTCAATTTGTTCTGTTCACAGCATGCCCACGGGCGCAGTCTGGACATTTAATTGTTTGCTTTTCGAGTGCGCCCACAGTGCCGGCCATGGAAAATAATAGAAATTACGCCAAAGCGCCCATAAACGCCCCGAATGAGCTGCAGTTTTTCCCCAGCTTTTCTCGCGCCTTTTTCCCCGACTTCTAATCCTCGACAAGCAGCAGCAGAAGCGTTCAATAGTCGTCTGCAAACTTTGCCGCCGTGTCGATTTTCGTAAAAATTTTAAGTGTCAAAGTTTGGCCACACCCACAAAAAAATTGGGTTTAAAAAAGAGAAAACACGGCGAATATAGAAAATAGAACTCATAATTGGTCACTGCGTTATTGTATTATTTATTACAAGAGATTACAAAGAGGCTTGTAGAACTTAAATTTAATTAAGTAATATTTCTTAATTGACTTTTATATATTATTTTCAACATTTTAAATTATAAATGTATATTGGTAAATATTTATTTACCTTATTGGCCTAATATTTGTAATTATTATCCTATTATTTTTCCCCTAGGAAAAACAATTAAATTAAAACAATTATTTTTAATTTTTCAAAATTTCTATAGATTAAAATATACTCTAATTTCTTAAAAAAATAAGATACTAGTTAAATATAATATCGTTTTAATTTTTTTAAGATGTTCTAGGCATGATTTATCTCTGGTTTCCTGATCAAAACTCTTTTAAATTTCATTTAATTTATCCTTAAAGAATATTTTTCAATTTGTCTCGATGCACCAAGTTATATTTCCAAAAATGGAAATGGAATTTAAGCACCCAAAAATTCTGAAAATAAAAAAAACAAAGAATATGTAAGGGAGGGAAGCGCGTCTGCCATTTAAATATTAAGCTACTTTTGCATGCAGCCAAATTTGATGCGGCTCGTTGAATGGCACTCCTCGCTCTCGGCTTTCTGCTGCTGGTGGGTCCCTTCATTTATGAAAATTGTTTTCATTAATGCCATTGAAATTGTATTATTTGCGTCCAAGTGAATACATTTGCATACGGCTGGGCAAATACATTTCTTCGCCGCCTTCACGCATTTCATATTTTCCTTTTTCATTCCGCTCTTTGTTTGCAACAAAAAAAGGAACTGGAAAAGTGGAGCCACTGACAGCGGTGATGTCGCAGTTTCTGACAGCTTCCATTACCTGTCCACTCGAGCATTCCGAGTCCTTTTTTCGGATGAGGACCACGACGACGAGTGTGTATCTGGGGGGAGGGAGTGAGTGTAGAAGCGGGAGCAGCCAGCCACTCCAATGAGCACGTCGTCTGCCGCGAAGGAGCCCATTGAATGGGGGATTCAGAGGGCGAATTGTGTATTCAAAACTGCAATTCAGGAAATTACATTTCGAGGCGCTTCCCACAGCCGCCCAGCAGGTGACAGCCGGCAGCTTAAAATCACTGCTGCTCCAATTAATTGGTCGCATTTATTTTATATTTAAGCAGCGGCTTAGCAAGGGCTTAAGTTTGAGTCCGTGTTTGTCGTTGGTGCTTGAGTTTTATCTTAGTTTATAAACTAGAATTGTTTTTGTTGGCAGAATAACCAGGGAAAGACTGGGTTTTGCTTTAAATTGAATGGAAATGGAACTTTAATGGGCAAATTTTATGTAATATTTTTAAGTAATAAGGTTTTTCTTAGCGGCAATTGGGACTTTGAGTTATCAGTTTAAACTCATTAAAGTCTTATAATATTTTTTTAAGGTTTTTATTTGTTTTTGTAATTATCATTATAGGTTACCCTAATATCTTAAAATATAAATAATATAAATAAGATATGAATCGCTGAAATATACAAAAACCATAACTTTAGTAAAAATATTCCACTCCCTAAGAACTTCAAATTGAATTTAAAATTAACATCAAATAACATAATTCAAGCTATTACCAGTTGATTTGAATATTTATTTACCACCAAGCGGCTTCCATCTTTCGATTTGATCCACATTCCCTGCTCGAGTGGCGACACCCACAAATGTCGGTTGCCATAGCTGTGCTCCTGATATATATAACCTTCAATAACTATCGGACTGTGCGGTTGACTGGCTCATTAGGCAGTTGTGCGAATTTGCAGCCGGACCACGCGACGTATGCGCAACGTGTGCAAGTGCGATGGCAATTATTTTGTGAATTTAGCAAATGAGCTTACAAATTTGATGTAAATTGTAAATGTTTTTGCACAGCCAGGCTGATGGTGATCCTGACAGGTGACAAAGTCCAACTAATGAAGAGTCCTGGCTAAACGGAAAGCGAAGCGAAGCCAGCCAGGTAATTGCTTGATTTGCATAATTTATTGTGCGCCGAATGCAATTCCATTTCATTTCAATTTGAGGTGTTGCCCCGACGGAAAATAGTTTGGTGAAAATGTTATCGCTGCTGGCCCCCGGACCCATCCGAGTGCTGCTTAATTAGGCAGGGCTAACGATCATTATGCATAAACAGTAATTAAATTGCAGTGACCGAACCGGGTTCGAAGCGAAATCATTTGGGTCAGCAGAGGCAGCGGCGGGACGGGAGCTCCTTCAGTTGCCTGACACGCCCACTCAACAACAACAAGGACCTCTCGCTGCTGCTGCTGGGGAAGAGGGGCGGCGGTTCGCAATTTATCAAAATGAAATGCGGACGGCAATAAAAAATGGAAAATAGAACGAAATCCAACAAAAAACATAGACCGAAGCGAGGCGAAAAGTGAAAAAGTTTGCTGCTGTGCAGAAATGTTTGCTTCTGTCGTCGCGCTGTCTGTTTTTTATTTCTGATTTTTTGGCTTGTTTATTCACCAGCAGCAGACCGGAAGCTAAGTCAACTGATTGGCCCCTCTCTACATATGGAGAAAAAAGCTCCAAGCATAAATCTTAATCAGCAGCACCAAACAGTCATTTTATTAGCATTAAACTCACATTAGATTTTATGGTATTGGGAGCTGGTTTTGTTTAATTTTGCTTAGTTTAATTTTATTATATACCTTATATTTTGTGTTTGCTCAATTCTGAATGAAAATTGGCTTTTGAATTGTATTTATATAATTATTTGAATTTGTTTTGCTAACTTTTAGTCTAGAACAAGACTTAGAAATCATTTAAAATAACTATTTATACAATTTTTTAAAATAATTTGCTATAGGTTTTTATTTTCAAAGTTTGCAGGCGAATTTTTTATAGATTCGTTGATATATGTATAAATATCTAAATAAATTAATAAATAGAAATAAAATTTTTAGTTATTGACTTGTTTCCCATACATGACTGAAAGTATATATTTATATGTATATTTTTGTTGATAAAAATAGTTATTCTCAAGTGTTCTTTATTTAATATTAAAATTTCAATATTTTTGTAGTATCAAAACCTCCATTTTCTCTCTATAAATTCCCCGATTATTATTTTTACCAGTGCCCGCTGTTTCTCAGCTGTCAGCCTGAATGACACTGAAGTAAACAAATGCTGCACAGCTTCTGCTAACAGCATTAAGCAGGACAAAGCCCCAGCTGAATGGCATTGTAGCCTCTTTCCAGGGCAGCACTCTTCGCTGCCAAAAGGATTTTTTGTTGCATTCGGCATTCGCCTTGATTGCCGGCAACACTGGCAGCTCGATAATGAAATGACCACAGAAGAAGAGCTTTATTTGCTCCGTCAATAGAGTTCTCGGAGTGAAAATACTTGGCTCTAAGTGCCTGGGAGTCTGAACTCTCCGCCTTACGTACAAATGAAAGAAACTCTTAACTCGCATTTAAGTTTTTTCCAAAGCACAACTATGTAGGGAATTTTTGCAATTATGTGTTCGCTCGCTCCTTAATATTTCAGGCAACTAATTACATTTTTCATCAATCAAATTGCAGCGTCAAAATGCAAATTTCATTTCGGCCCCCTCGTCCGCTCTTGTGCTCTAGTGCCTTGGCTTATGTTTAATATTAATTAATATAAAATGCCGGGGCTAAGCCAGAAAATGGTTGCAGCCATTTTCATTACGGCCATAACAATGAAAATTTTGCCGGCTTGTAATTGCAAAAATTGCAGGCAGACAGGCAGGCAGGCAGTCGGAGTCCCTCGATCCATGCCCCGATGTAATTTTCCGAGTTTCTCCTCGTCGTCGTGGCTTATTTTCACCCACTTTTCCGTCGCGTTTTCGACCACGTTCTCTGTTTGCAAATGCCACTCGAAATTTTCCATTTAAATGGCAAATAGACGGCAACGGAGCTAGTCAGAGCAAGAAAATCCGAAAATAAAAGCCGCCAATACGGACGTCGGGATTGCAGCGAGTGCAGCAAGTCGCAGGACCACGGCAACTTTGGTGGCTTTGATATCCCCATTGGCGGCACAATGACTTCATAAACAGATTTTCATTTCCCTTCCCCAGACTCTTCTCTATTTTTGAAATAAAAATACAATTTCCTGTGCTTTATGTGGAGCAGACACTGCTCCGGCGTGTCTGCGTCTGCTTTTTTTTTTTTTTTGTTGTGTTGTGGATTTTATGCTAATATTTCTTTGCTTTCCGCTCTTTGGGTTGGCCTATTGCCACATAAACAAATCGGTCCGGGGCCTTATAATTGCCGTGGGTGGTGGTCACAGCAACCCGCTCAAAGTTTTATCAATAACTCTGCCGAGCCTGGGATGCATTGTGCGTGCTGAAATGCAAGATGGCATCGCAGAGGGAATTGAAAATTGCAGGGCTCCAGGCAGTCGACAGATGAGTAAAGACTTGGACAATTGAAAGGGAAAATAAGGTCAAGGAAGACTGAGCATATGGCCTATAAAGAGGTGGCTTCAGGGGAAAGAGAAAATACTTAAGAAATATGTAGAAAGTAAATTATTTTGTTCAATTCCTGCAGGAATAAATTGTTATAGGAATATTGAGTTTCGGTTTAATTTATAATTTATTTAATAGGAAAATGTATAACTATTTACATTATCAACAAAATTTAAAATAAAATAAATTACCTTATACATTTTGATAAATTTATTTTTTAGCTTTTCAACGAAAATTACATATGTTTTATTTTCAAATTAAAAAAAATGTATACTTATTATATATATTTTTTAATCACTATTTTTCTATGGTTTCTTTAACCAATATGCACTGTATTTCCCCTGAAACTTTTCTTGGCTTAATAAAAGAATGGCAGCGAGGCCAAACGATGTTGCGCCTGTTGTCACTTTGATAAGGGCACTTAGCCAAATCTTTTCTTTTTCTCTGTCTCTGAGGGAGAAAGCGAAGTGAAAGCCAGGGCCAGAGCCAGCCATTGATGTCATCGTTAGGCTTGAGTCAAAGTCAAAGGGAGAGAAGCATTCGGAATAAAAGGCCTGTGTCGAGCACTTCATTAAAACACATGCCAGGACGAAGCTCCTTCGTCTTCCTCTAACCGATCCATTCCATGCGATTCCTTGCCCGGCGCGTGTTCAGTTTTCGCATTAATTTGGTCAATTTATGTGCGTGTGCGATAAAGGGACAAATGGACAAATGGTCAGGCAGCTGGGTTGGAGTTTCCTCCTGTGACTGTCCAGGTGCACTGCGGGAAAGGGGTCCCTTAATTGGTAATTTTTGTCTTATAATAATGGAGTGATTTTTAGGTATTTTATTTATTAAAATACTGGATTAAGAAGGCAGAAAACTGTATTAACTAATAGTTCTATTTTGATTATAATAAGAATTTTCTTTATGGCTTTGAACGCCCACCAATGTAGGTTTATTTTATACTAATTTAAAATAATATTTTTTAATACAAACCATCAGAAAATCCTTCCAATTCTATATACATTTTACAATTTTCCACTCACTTTACCCATTTTTTCTCGCTCTGCACGTCCGCACACCTCGTCACCTAAATAGGCCAAACCGTTGATTGCATAACAATTAGTTTTTCGAGTGTGTGTGGCATACGTATGTAACACATACAAGTAACTATATATACATACATATATATGAACGTGCGCGGCGCGTTTTCTAAATTGCCATTACTCATACGCCGCGTGTGACGAAGGCAATTAAAGCCAATAAAATGCACAAGTGCCGCTGCACTTTGGCTATAATTACGGGGAAGAAGGAAGAGGGGAAAAAGCTACTTGCAGTCACCGAAATTCTCTGACATTTATTTTAAATGGTGAGGAAATGGAACGCTTTTCCGGGTTGTGTGGGAAGCAAATCAATTATAAACTGGCAATTGAGGGACTGCCGCCAAAGTTTGTGTCGCAAATTGAATCATGTTTATAGCTGTGGGTGCTTGCCGCAATTGGCTGGAAAATTGCACGTGCCACGCCCCCTTACCAAGGCACTGCCCACTTGCCTGCCTGCCTGCCTGTGTGTGTGTGTGTGTGTGGTCAAGTTGTCGTTTGTTTCGGTGTGTGTGTGCCTGGAAAACTTTGGGTTTTGTTAAGTTTATGCAAATGTCCTTTCGGCAATTAGCAATAAATGTTTGCACTGGGCAGCACTCCATGAGCCTGGCTGTGTGTGTGTATGTATTTTGGCCATTTGTGGCCCATTTGTGATACAAATCATGCGGTCTACATTTACTGCGGGCCTTGCCTTTGCCTTTGACTTGGCCAATATCGGCCACCCCCACAACGGGCCGGCAAAAGCAGGCGAGCGCATTGCGGTCAACGTGCAAATTGTATTATATTTCGGCCTGTATTTGCGCCACAAGGCTCATTTGCATTTTATTGACTCCGACTGCCGAGGATGCACTTGCAAAATCAGGGCTAATTATATGGCTTTAAGGTTGGATTTATTAGGGATATGTATAGGAATGAGAGCTTAGGCAAGTTATACTTTGAAGTTGATGCAATATAGGGAAGGAAATTAGTTAAATATTAGATTACTTTCTTAATAAGTAAATAAATATTATAGTACTTCCCTAGGCATTATACCCTTACCCATTTAAAATTATAAAACACCTCAAATTGATGGATAAAATCCCATAATTGTGTACCTCTCTGAAGCCTCAGATATCCCAGACAACTTAACCCATTATTTTCCACAGTTAAATGCTCAAATTGAATCATGACTAGCGGCTGATTGGTAATGGTTGTGGCTTGGAGTCAGATTTCGCTGTAACACCTAATTGTCAGTGGGCAGGAAGATAGGGGGAGTCCCCTCCATTTCCCAGCTGTTGCGCTGAGCGTTTAATGCATTAATTGGAAACCCAGGCCGGGCACAGCTTTTGCGGCCTGCATTTAGTTTGATTTTCATGCATAAGCACAGTGGGGCACAGATTAAAGGGGAAAGGCACGGTACAGTGCACAGCCAGGTTGACCCAGTTTATCAAGTTTTCACTCGTCTGGAATGCGCCAAGTGGCCTGGCCGGGCGGGTCCCTGGGCCTGGCCACGAGGACAATACTTGCGTCTGCCTGTCTGTGCTGAGCTCTGCGAGGTTTCCACCTCTGCTTTTCCGACTTTCCGCTTACCGCTTTGCGCCCCTCCCCCTTTGCGTTCGCCTACAATATCTGCGCCTTGCACTCGGCATTCCGGCTGCCCGGGCAAAGTTTTGCCAGTTGTGCCAACACAACGCCTTTTGGGCTGTCTTGTCGTCATCCATTTGCATCCTGTGTGTGTTAGGGTGGCACTCGATATGGTTTTTGGGGATTTTGAAGTGGTTTCCCTGAGTTGTTATGGAGGTAAAA
>VNJV01008581.1:0-21140 GCA_008042635.1 Drosophila nikananu
GGGGTTCCTGAGACTCGACGATGGGTTGCCCGTCGCTCAGAACACGGTGTTCGGATGGACCGTATCCGGAGCTTGTTTGGAAGGATGACACCGACGAGTTCTTTGCCTACGCAAGGGGGGGGAGAATGTTCACGCCAGAAGGGCGCGAACAATTGAGCAGCAGTGTGAGCGGCCAGCGCTCGCGCTAAAGCTTTCTCTGCGGCTCTGCTCTGGCTCTCCTCGCGCTCTCCCTCCTTTCCACCAACGGCAAGCTCACCACTCCGCGGTCCCGCGGCTTTTCTAATGTTAGTTCTAAGTTAGTATTAATCTACTGCAATAAAAGTGAAGTCGAATTGAAGCGAACCCCCGACGCCTTCTTATTCTGGGCCCCCAACAACAACAGCAGCAGCAACCTCAACCAACTTCATCCCAGCGACCACGACCCACTCCAGCGGCCGTACCGACCTTTGGCTCAACTCCGCCCACTCCAGTTCAGAGTTGAACTAGGTAAATGAAAGTGAATCCAAAGTAAATACTAAATCGAATCGTTAAACGTGTCCTTAAATTATCCGTTTCATTGAAGTGCTCTTTGGTAAACCACATTTTTGTTTTTTTTTATTCGTTGATACGTCAGAAAACGCCTCCTTCTCGTCTACGGAGGACTTGGTGACCCTAGGGGAACCTGAGGTGTTGGCCTCAAGTTCCAAGGAAGTCACCCTGCCATCGCCAGACGAAGCGTCCTGCTCAACCTCTACGGGGTTGCATCTGGAGGATGCGGGCTCTCGGTTCCAGCGGTTGAGGCTGGTTTCCGAGGTCGCCTTCGTCAAAATGACAAGCCGCGAAAAGAAGCTGTTCAAGGCAGCTATCGCAAATGGATTCCCGAGAGCAGAAGCTCTCCAGGCTGCAAAAGCTCCCCCTCCCGCCGCGGCCAAGGCCAAGCGGGAACGATCTTTTGACACGTCCCCAGAGTCCGGCTTGTCAAAGAAACCGAAAATTGCTCATTCAGAGCCGACAGCGCCATCGTACAGTCGGATGGCCGGTGGTGTCAAGCTCGGTTTACGTCGACTGGTGGGTCGCCGACCCTTATAGCGGAGCACAGGCCTACGCTCAAGGCGGCGATCCTGAAAACCACTCTCTCCTCGGAGACAGCTGGTTTGAGGCCTCAGTTAGAGGGATGTGTCCCAAGAGCTGGTTGGCTGCTGCTCGTCTGCTACGACAACAACGCGTCCGAGTGGGTCAGGCGCAACTTTAGGCTTATCAAGGCTAACAGTGCGCTTGACGTAGAGCTGTTGGAGGAGGGCCAGCCTTGTGCGAGGCTACTTCGCCAACAGCCTTGAGTTGTCAAATGAGGAAGTTCTTGCCTATGTTGTGTAGCAGGCCAATTAAGATAAGTGTGCTATGGCCACATTGGTCACGCTCTTTTTGAGAGAGCAGCTTACTCTCTCAAAAAAAAGGAATGCCAGAATCGGGGGTTGAAAGCGAGCTGCCTGTGAGCAGCAGATCTCTCAATAAGAAGCATTAGAAAAAGACAGACGTGTATAGAAGTTTAAAAAGAACAAGAGCTTAGACTAAACGGTCATTGTGAAACTTAATTATAAACTTAATAATAAACCTAATAATAAACATAATAACAAACTTAATGAATCTAATAAAGAAATTAAAGAAAATACAAACTAATTAATCGGTCACAAAATCAGAAGTGGAATACGGACATTTTTTTCATAAAACCAAAAACGCCTGCAAATAATAATCTACAAAAAATAGTTAGAATAAAAATAATTATGGAGTTAAACATAAAAGACATAACGGTAGTCCAGCTAAAACGTTGGTTGGAAGTGCTGAATCTGCCAACAAAGGGTATGAAAGTGGAGCTATTTTCGAGGCTGTCTAAAGTACCGCTAGAAATTCGTGGAAACGCTCCAAAAGATATCGAGGAAACGGTAAATGCTCAGTTCGAAAGGCAGAATTCCAAAGAAAACTAACGGTTCTGAGAATGCAGAACTCGAAAGCAGAGGCGAAAACGAAGACAGCGGCTGAGGAAAAAATTTTGGCGAAGGCAGAGGCAGCGAGAGAGAGACAGGAAGAGACGAAAATTTTGGCGAAAGCAGAGGCGAGAACACTGGCGAAGGCAGAGACAGCGGCAGAGGTGGCGAAAGAAGCGACGCTGAGAATAAAGTTGGGCGGCAGCAGAGCAGAGGCAGAGTCGAATTGAGCTGTTTTACGTCACCGGGATTTAATATGGCTAAAGAGATGCTAACGGATTTCGGCAGTAAGGAATCTGTTAAATTACACAGTGTAACAGTGATTTTAAACTTTTGAAGTGACCTAGTAGAGATCGTTAAGCAGGTCGAATATAACACAAAACCATGTTCACCATCTTCATCAATTTTCGTTATTTTTTTATGAAATTGGTCTTGTTTTATTCGTAATTGACTAGGCAACAACAATAGGTGCGCATAATTGAGAAATATTGGTGATTTAAAAAAAAAATTGCATTAAGGGGGTATTCGTAATTGACTATGCAACAACAATAGGTGCGCATAGTTGAGAAATATTGGTGATTTGTTAAAAAAAATAGCATTAAGGTCGTAAAAACACGGAAAAAAAAGTGAGAGTTGCATCTTTGGAAGCAAAAATGTTGTCTTTCTCATTCGAAACAAAGAATAAGTTATTTTTTTCCTGTAAGCTACCCCATTAAGCAATAAAAAACTGCAAGACTTTTTCAAATTGGTCAACAACTTTTCGAGCAGGAATTTTCCAAAGTGAAAAAGTGCAGAAAAAACGTTTTTTGACCATAACTCAAGATTTTGAGGGTGTTAGAAAAATTTCAAACATGGTTTTGTGTTATATTCGACCTGCTTAACGATTTCTACTAGGTCACTTAAAAAGTTCTTTTACTTTTTCAAAATTTGTTACACTGTGTTATGGATCGATCAGTGGGAGAATATTTCGGCGCTCTACAATTTAACGGAAAGGCAGCGGCGTGTGCTGCTGCTCAGCAAGCTTAAGGGGAATTCCATGCAGTGGTTACAAGCGGACGCGGGACGCTTTACAGCGCCGATAAAGGATGTTATGGCCACTTTATTAAGGCCCCTATCGATAGGTTTTGTATCGGCTTAAGGATGCCACCCTTTCCAAAGAGAGCGAATAAAGGTTCTTGACCCGGAATGGCTCGAAACTGGAACAACGGGTCAAGCGATAGAGAAGGAAAGGGAAAATAGGAAACAGGAAAAGGGTGGCGTGACAGAGCGATTAGATTGATCGGGCTACGCGGGCGGCAGTTAAGTGCGTTAAGAAAATATATCAAATTTTGAAATTGCGCGTGTGCCCAAAGGAAGCCGGAAAGCAGTGGGAGAAACAAACAATCGGAGGATTGCCCAGGAGCATTGTATTGAGGACGGGAAGCCGGATCGGGATAACCCAGAGGTGAGTGGTCGTGGTCCGGAGGTGAAGCCCGAACTAAATGGCTTCCATTTCCAGGCTCGACCAGACCCAGTCCTCATAATATATTGGCCAGGTCACAGTATTGGCCTGGCCCGAATATTTCCCGGATGAGCTAAAATTCCCGGATGAGCTAATTTTCCCGGACGATATATTTTTCCGGATGTCATTCTTGCCCGGATCGTTCTGAGCCGGCCTTATATACCTTCGCCATAACCAAAAAAGTTCGGCGAAGCAATTTTGTTGGTGGCATATAGCACTGCCCCATTTGGTATTGGCCGGAAGGTTTTTTGTCACCTGTCGTCGTGGAAGACCGGCACGCCTCCCGAGTGGCGACACCGGGAGCCATTAGGCTTCAGCCAGAATTTTTTTTGTTGTAGTTTTAGGTTCAATTTATTTTTTTGTTGTCCTATAGTTTTTAAGCAAATACTTATTCACATTATTTATTTTATTATTTATTTTTATCAATTTTATTTAGTTCTGTATATTCAATTTTACTCATATTTATTTATTTATTTTCGCTTGTGAATTTGTGGTGTTGTTTATTTGTCTAATATATATATATACATCTATTTCCCCTGCGACCCCCTTGAGAGCTCTTACGGGTAGGTTAAGAAATTTGGAGGGAATTAATAAAAAAATTAAAATTCTTACAAATGCAGAAAACAACGCACAAAGAAATCGCAAATCGATACTTGGCGAATTAAAAATATGTGTGTTATAATAAATTTAAGATTAATCTGAAAAGAGACAGAAATGAATATGGAATAAATCTTTGATTTGGGAGGAAGGAGGTGAACTGGGGAAGATGGGTGGATAGATCGGTGTGTGCGTGGCTGAGATAGGAGCAGCTGCGGAAAATGGACATGCGAGCAGACTGCATGGCAGGGAAGGGATTAGCATGTGGCCTCCAGGACACCAGGAGGAGCCAACCATTCGTTTTAGTCATATATGTGAGAGTGTGTGAAGATATGTTGTTGGTGAGTTTGTCTGTCAGTATAGAGTGTTGTGAGACGTCGATTTTTCGATGTTTATTGTTAGGTGTGATGGGCATGGGTTAGGGAAAACACGACCCCGAAGAGAGAGCTAGCCGGAGCCAGCCCGAATAGCACGCAGGTCCTTCTAGGGACATAACAAGGATTTGCTGGAGCAATTGAAGCTAGCGTTTGGGGATATACAGTCGAAGTCAGCGTTGCGGCGGAAGTTCGATGCACGGACCTGGTCGTCGGCCGAAAAATTCGCTGTATATTTCGAAGAAAAATGTAGGCTGGCGCGAGATGTCGCAATGAAGGATGACGAGTTGATCGATGGGCTCGTGGAGGGCATCCCATTACCAAGTCTGCGCACGCAGGCTAAGTTCCATTGTTTCGACACTCCAGGAAGAATGCTTAGAGCTTTTGCGGACATAAGGCTTCCAGAGAAGTCGCCAGTGATGACGAAGTCGCCAGTGATGACAAAGTGGCCTGCTGCAAAGGCGGTTGCCGGCAGCAGCGGGACTCGTTGCTTCAATTACAACGGGAAGGGACACTGGATGAGAGAGTGCACCAAACCGAAGAGGACGCCAGGCTCATGCTACGGATGTGCTGCGGAAGGTCATAGGATTGCGGAGTGCCCGCAAAATAAGAAGAAGGCAGATAATAATTACGTAAGATTGTTGAAAATTTGTTTTGCTTTTCTAGTGAATGTATGGAAATTAACAATTCGGAGAATAACTCGGAGAATCAACTGGGAAATGATAAAATAAATGTAAATGAGGAAAATTTAAAGAAAATATTAGGTACAAGCTTGGATGAAGAAATGTTAGGTATAAGTTCAAATGAAAATATATTAGGTACAATATCAGAAAGTAAATGTTTAGGTACTTGCGTAGGGGAAAGTTGTTTAGGTAAGTACTTAGAAAATAGTGGTTTGGGGACAAGTTTAGAGAATAAAGGTTTAGGTACAAGCATAGGGCAGAATGGTTTAGGTACAAGTTTGGAGACGAAAGGTTTAGGTACAAGCCTAGGACGAAATAGTTTAGGTACAAGTTTAGAGAAGAAAGGTTTAGGTACAAGCATAGGGCAGAATGGTTTAGGTACAAGTTTAGAGAAGAAAGGTTTAGGTACAAGCATATGGCAGAATGGTTTAGGTACAAGTTTAGAGAAGAAAGGTTTAGGTACAAGCCTAGGACGAAATAGTTTAGGTACAAGTTTAGAGAAGATCGATTTATGTACAGGTTTAGGACAGAATGGTTTAGGTAAAAGTTTAGGGAAGAACGATTTAGGTACAAGCTTAGGACAGAACGGAGTGGGTACACAGTTAGGTACAAACAGTTTATGGGGGCAAGTAGGAGTGTTGGAGGAAAATTTTGAAAAAGAAATGTTACAAATATATATGTTAGAACAGGAGGATGAAGAATAAGTGTACCATATTGGGGATCAGGTTAGTCATGCGGATAGAATGAAGCTAATCAAAATGTTAGAGTCGAACTACATTTATGTACCGAGACCGGAGGTACCGAAAAGTAAATGTGAGATTAATATAATTTTAGATAGCACAAAACCTTTTAGTTGGGCACCTCGGAGACTGTCGTATAGCGAAAAGGAAGCGTTGCAGAAAATGTTAGACGAATATTTAGAAAAGGGTATTATTCAGAGTAGTAGTTCTGAATATGCTTCGCCAATTGTATTAGTGAAGAAAAAGACTGGAGAATTTAGATTATGTATAGATTTTAGAAGGCTAAATAAGATTATGGTTAAAGATAATTATCCAATCCCCTTAATTGATGATGTTTTGGATAAATTAGTTGGAAAATCGGTTTTTACAAAATTAGATTTGAAAAATGGGTACTTTCATGTTTTTGTAAACAAAGATTCGGTGAAGTATACATCGTTTACAACGCCATTAGGCACCACAGGTATTTCAAAGATTTGTGAATGATATTTTTTATGACATGATACGAGAAAATAAGATTATAAAATATATGGATGATATTTTAATTGCAAGTCAGGGCATCAATGAACATTTAGAAATATTAGTAGTCGTTTAGGAGATTAGTAGAGAATAAATTAGAACTTAGAATGGATAAATTCAAGTTTCTACAAGATAAGGTAAAATATTTAGGTTTCTTGATTTCAAATGAGGGAATTAAAGCTGATGAAAAGGGATTAGAGGCGATAAAAAATTTTCCGGTGCCAAATAAACTACAAGCTGTACAAAGCTTCTTAGGTCTTTGTTCTTACTTCCGCCGGTTTATAAAAGATTTTTCGATATTAGCAAAACCGTTATATGATTTACTGAGAAAAGATAGAGCTTTTGAATTTGGAAAAGAAGAGTAAGATTGTTTCACGCTTTTGAAGGATAAATTAGTAGCAGCCCCAGTGTTGCCTTTATATGATCATATGGATGAAGTAGAGCTTCATTGCGATACAAGCGCGTTAGGTTTTGGGGCTGTATTGTTTCAGAGAAAAGAAGATAGGAAACTGCACCCGATATTTTATTTTTCAAAGAGGTCCACGGCGACGGAAGCTAAATATCACAGCTTTGAATTAGAGACATTAGCTATAATTTATGAACTTAGGCGATTTAGAATATATTTACAGGGTAAACCTTTTAGAATTGTCACGGACTGTAACTCTTTAACCTTGACGTTGAATAAGATAGAGTTTAACCCAAGAATTGCAAGGTGGACTTTAGAATTACAAGAATTTGATTATGAGTTAAAACATAGGACAGGTAAACAAATGCAGCATGTTGATGTACTGAGCAGGTGTAACAATATTATGATGATTGATGCAAATACATTTGAGGATAATTTAATAATTTGTCAGTTGAGAGATACTAAGACATAAGAAATTAGGAAAATTTTAGAAATAGGGAGCATAAATGGTTTGAAATAAGAAACGGGGTCATATACAGAAAGGATAATAACAACAATTTATTATTTTATGTACCGAGTAAAATGGAGCAACATGTGCTATACAAATATCATGACGAATTAGGCCATATCGGAAGGGACAAAATGTTAGATGCAATTAGGAAAAGTTATTGGTTCCCGAACATGAAGGAGAAGGTTTGTATACACATCCAGAACTGTTTGAAATGAATAACGTTCCCCCCTAAGGTAGGGAAGGGAGATGGGTTGCTGCACAGTATACCCAAAGGCAATAAACCATTTGATGTTATTCATATCGATCACTATGGGCCAGTAGACAATAGTAGATCAAAGAAACATATTTTAGTGATGATCGATGGGTTTACGAAATTTGTTAGACTTTACACTACAAAAACAACAAACACAAAAGAAGTTTTGAGTGCATTAGCAGACTACTTTAGGGCGTACAGCTGACCAAGGTGTATTATATCAGATCGAGGAAGTTGTTTTACATCAGCATAAAAATTGCTACAGGGTCACCATAAGCGAATGGTCAAGTTGAGCGAGTAAATAGAAGTTTGGGACCAATGATTGCAAAACTAACAGAACCTGAGAGAGAATTACATTGGAATATAGTAGTAGAAAAAGTAGAGTATTCGTTGAATAATACACTGCATAGCTGCATTAAGCAGTTTCCCAGTGAAACTTTATTTGGAATAGCTCAAAGAGGAGAGGTTAGTGACGAATTAAAGGAGAAGTTAGGAGAAGAAGAAGAATTTAGAGTAGAATTTGAAGACGAGGATGAAGTTATTGAAGAAAATAGGAAAAATTTAGAAAAAAACTTAGACAAAAAGCAGAAGGATAATGCAGAAGATAACACGATAAGAAGCATTAAAAAAAGGCAGACGTGTATAGAAGTTTAAAAAGAACAAGAGCTTAGACTAAGCGATCATTATGAAACTTAATTATAAACTTAATAATAAACCTAATAATAAACTTAATAACAAACTTAATGAATCTAATAAAGAAATTAAAGAAAATACAAACTAATTAATCGGTCACAGTTGGTAGGCAGAATGATCTCGACACGTCCCAGTGGAGAGTTGTGCAGCGGAACACACAAGGTGAGATGCTGCACCTCGCCATGATGGTCGACAAGGCGTCGCTGCGGTCGCTTGCCAAGTGCGGCTGCAGGGTCTGGTACTGCTTTGGCAGGACCAGGCTCATTTTGAAGACCTCCCCGTCTAAAGAGGAAAGCAGCGGCGTCCAACGTGAGGATCTTCCCCCCGAGGATGGCCCTTCCACTAGCGCTGCTGCTGGGCTCGCTAGTAAGCCCACCAACGTCCAGCCACCAGCCAAGGGAGCCCCAGGCGGAGCTACTAAGCGCTCCCGCCGAGGGCGATGGCAAGGCTAAGCCACCCAAAGCCGTGGCACCGGCAGACAATTGCCCGACGTCGGTCGCGGTATCTAGACCGCCGAAAGGAGTGAGAGGGAACAACTCTCGGCAAGCGCGACAGCCTCGTCCAACGCTCGAAGGACGAGCCGTGAGAACAACGAGGGTTCTCCAGGCGAACCTGCACCACGCCAAAGGGGCGACGGCCACCCTGTGCAGGACTTTCGCCGAGAAGAAGATCGACCTGGCCCTAATCCAAGAGCCATGGTTGATCGGTGGCCAAATACGAGGACTTAACTGCGGTTCAAGTAAGTTGTTATATGACCGCAGTGGAGGTGCTCCACGCGCAGACATCCTTCTGGATAGAAGAGTAAAGCATTTCCCATTAACCAACTTTATCCGCAGGGATCTGGTTGCAACAGCCATAGAGGTGGCTACAGCGGAAGGCGTCCGATAGGTGTTGGTGGCGGCCGCCTACTTTCCCGGAGACACTGACGAAGCTCCGCCGATGGAGGTCCAGCAGCTCGTCAGCTTCTGCTTCAGGTGCATTTCCCAGGGTCTAGGATAAACTCGCGCGGTGAACCAAATGGGTTCACCACCCACCGAACAGGCGCGACAACAGCCTGTCCGGTATTATCTTCGATCCTGAAAAGGTCAGGTGGGCAGTCAAATCTTTTAGTCCTTTCAAAGCCCCGGGGAGTGATCAGATTTTTCCAGCCTTGCTACAACATAGCATTGAGGTAATTATCTCCCCACTTGTCGGTCTGCTTAGAGCCAGCTTTGCATGGAGATACATACCACAATCTTGGAGGAGAGTCAAAGTGGTATTTATTCCTAAACAAGGCAACCGAGCTCTTGACCAACCCAAGTCATACAGACCGATAAGTCTTTCGTCTTTCTTTCTCAAGACTGCGGAGCGGCTTGTGGACTTGCATGTAAGGTGCACTTTCCAGACCTACATCAAAGGCGGATCGACAGAGGTCGCTCTTCACCACTTAGTCAGCAAGATCGAGAAATCCTTAAAATCTAAGGAAATTGCTTTGTGCTCCTTCCTGGACAAGGAAGGTGCTTTCATCAACACTGGCTATCAGTCAATCTCCAGAGCTCTATCTCATAGGAACATTGATGCACGACAACGTAAAATATCTTCCACGTTAGACACGACAACGGTCCGTATTAACGCGGCTAGAGGGTGTCCACAAGGCGGAGTGTTGTCTCCTCTATTATGGTCACTTGTAGTAGACGAACTCCTGGAAAACCTACACAACCGGGGAATCGATGCCATTGCCGACGACTTGGCCATTGTAGTCACAGGGAAGTTCGGAAACACTGTCACCGAATTGATGAAAAGGGCACTCAATTTGGTTCTCGACTGGTGCACAAACGTAAGTCTCAACATCAATCCGCACAAGGCGGTTGTTGTGCCGTTTACCAAACGGTACAACAATGAGATTGGCCTCCTCATTGGGCGGACCCCCGTAGAGCTCTCCAGTGAGTTCAAATATATGGGAGTTGTTCTAGATAAGCGGCTTAACTGGAACTCTCACCTCAACAAGACGATTACCAAGGCCTCAAATGCTTTATGGGCATGTCGTAGGCTATATGGTAAAACGTGGGACTTGACTGCAAATCCATCCTGTGGCTTTACTACATGATGGTCAGGTCTCGACCATTCAGAAGTGAAGCAAGTTGCAGCGGCTAGTGTGTGCATCTCTATCGGGAGCTTTACGCACATGCCCAACTGTGGCTATGGAAAATCATTGGATTAACACCGCTACATATTCACATACAAGAAGGAGCCGCTAGAAGCCTTCTTAGAATCAAACTCACATCTGGGTTACTGACAAATGATGCTGGTCATGTCAGTATTTTGAATAATGTTTCTGGCTTTGAGATCTGCAGCCAAACAGATCTCATGACTACGAAGCTCTGCTTTGGGGCGAAATTTATTGTAGTACTCCCATCACAGACCGTAGGGCATGGGATAATGGCAACCCTTGCTGTGACCCCGGTAGCCTGCAGTGGTTCACTGATGGGTCCAAAACTGAGCAAGGGGCGGGTGCGGGGATCTTTGGACCTAACACCAGAGTCTCGATTGCACTGGGTAGATGGCCCAGTGTTTTTCAATCGGAGATTCATGCCATTGAGGCCTGCTCTAAACTCATCCTTGACAAAAGAATGAGAGGAGCTACAATAAATATCTATACAGATAGCCAAGCGGCGATCAAAGCTCTATCCTCGTGGAGGATAAGCTCCAAACTAGTCGCGGACTGCTGGACTAGCCCCCAGCAGCTCTCCACCGGGAACAGAGTAACTTTGTGTTGGGTTCCCGGTAAAGAGGACGACGAGACGACCAAACACATTCTTTGTGAGTGTCCAGCCATTATTTGGTCCAGAAGGAGGCACCTGCACAGCGATCTCTTAACAGCTTCGCAGATCAGGCAAGCCTCGACAAGAGATCTGCTTGCCTTCATAAGGGAGGTTGAGCAACTCTGGTCTCTATAGGGAGTACTACAGGCACAAAAGACCACTCGGTCGCAGGCCTTAAGTCTCTGCAGGGAGATCTCCCCGATTTATTATTATTATTATTATTATGGATCCCGCCAAGAACAATAATGCGTGAAAAAGTCGAATCCAGGAGTTAAAAGAGCGAATACAGTCCTAATTGATTTGAAGGAGGCAAATACAACATTTTGGGAACTGGGAAATTATATTAATTTGCATTAAAAGACATGAGACGAAAAAATAAAATGAAAAATAAGGATGCAAGTGGCACAGGATATCCAGCTTCTCCTCCATGGGTATGGCCACTGGTGCCATCATGTTTCTCTCTGAACGAAACACGGATCCCACCCTTGCCTAATAAAGCCCATATCTAATCATCTGAGTTCCTTAGACATGTACTGGTAGCTGTCCAAGGCAGGCGCAGCAGCCGGAACGCATGTCAATAGCTTTGGGACAATTATTAATCTAAAACGAATCATAAAAGGATGATCGTGTCTGTCGTTTAAATATTGCCGGTTGTCAACAAAGTATGACCGCATCATTGGCATTCAAAACAAATAAGAAAGCTACAGTCGTTCGTGAACGACTGTTATATACCATGTACCAAAATATATCGCCGCTTTTGCCTATTGCGACTTTTGCCTATTAGAGAAATGTAAACAAACTCGCTCTTTGCAAAACCACCACCATCTCAGGCACTTGCGTGTGCAAGACAGAGACAGAGATAACCCCTCCTCTCTTTTTTGCGCACGGGAGTTAGTTTCTTGCGCTCATCAGTTTTGTTGTTGTTTTTTGGGATGCACCTGTTGCTAGCTGCCAAATAGATAGCACACTGATAAGTAAATAACTTTTGTGTTTTTCACCCGATCTTTACCAGATTTTCGGTATTGATACATGTTCTACATATGCATGCCTATGCACAAAAAGAAAGATATATGGTAATATTTGCGGCTGCAAAACGTTTTTATTGATTTGCGGGGGAGTGGGAGGGAAATTTTTAAATCTGAAACAAACTTGATCTGCGTGCAAAACATTCCGACCTACATACCGAATTTGGTGACTTTAGCTCTTATAGTTGCTGAGATCTAGGCGTTTATTGATTTATTGATTTTATGAAACAAACTTGATCTGCTTGCAAAACATTCCGACCTACATACCGAATTTGGTTACTCAAGCTCTTATAGTTGCTGAGATCTAGGCGTTGACACAGACGGACAGACGGTCAGACGGACAGACAGACATGGCTAGATCGACTCGGCTGTTGATGCTGATCAAGAATATATATACTTTATGGGGTCGGAAATGCTTCCTTCTGCCTGTTACATACATTTGCACGAAATTAATATACCTTTGTACCTACGGTACATGGTAGAAAAATGCCGAACAACGAGTAGGATACGCGGTCACTCTTCAAAAAATAAACATTTTTGAGCTGCATGACAAATTTAAGAACTGGATACGGAGCTTTACTCTAGGCATTTTGGACTATGGACAGTGTGGTGAACATAACCTCAAATGCACGATCCACATAATTTATACAGTTAAACTTACCACCTTAAAATGTCTGCTGTTGAAATTTGTAAATGAACCCAATAATATTTTCTTCATGAATTAAATTAAATTAACTGAGGAGAGAAATTTCAGAAATGGCGCTGTAAGTGAAAAACGGGTTTCCCGCTTTTCTGTTGACTTTTTATAAAATTTTATTGGCTAATATCATAGCGGAGCCCGAGACCTTTCCAACGAATGCAAAGCGGTTTGTGCGTTCTGGAGTTATACGATCAGGGAGGAAAACCCCACTTAATTAAACCTACCATTGTTGTAGGCTTTTATTCTTCCCCTTTGCTCCTCGGATAACAAACGTCCACGCGGAGTTAAAAAAAAAACATATAGCTGCCATATAAACGATTGATAAATGTAGAGCAAAATGCACAACTGTGAATGTAAAACTGTAACAATAAAACTGTAAATTAAGTATGATAGGTATCCGTCAAGACCAAATTAGTTGGCATGTATGTATAAATGTTTAATATAATTCCTGATAGTTTTTCTTTGAAACCTGCAAGGATATTTTCAGCGTGCCGAAGTTAGCTTCCTTTCTTGTTTTTCTTAAAAAAATATTTTAGTAAAGCATTTGACTCTGTAATTCACTCACTTCTTGTTAGGAATCCCGAGTTAAACGGGATTTCACTGTCGTTTTTCTTAGATGGATATAAACTTATCTGAGTTGCTGAACCCAAAAGGTGGTCTTTGAAATCAACTTTATTAATTTTCTACGCTTACCTTATTTATTAACGACCTATACAAAAGTACTACAGATAGTTTCTCTAAAGTACGCTGATGACGGTGCCATATAAGCACACATTTTTCTAGTTGATAAGATTAAGGTAATTCAATTTTAACGAACCGCGTTACAATTTTTTTACAAACAATTTAAGCACTCAGCCCATATAAACTCTTATTTTACATAAGTAAGTGATCTTGGTGTCTTGCTTGATAGCAAATTATTTTTTAAAAACTAAATTTCTGTTAATGTCGGTAGGTAGCTAGGCTATATAGCCTTCTTAACGCTATGGCCCAATGAGTTCAACGATCAGTTTTATCATTCAGTCTTCATTAGAAGAATTGGGACCCGTCTAGACATTTGCCTAAATAATTTCGTGCGGCCACTCTGATCAGCTTGCCTTTGCACAATCATTTGCTGAGTTACGATTTAATATTTTAGTCTCAATTATACATCTACGGATTGTTCTCTTGACATGTGAACAGCTATACATAGGATCGGGGATTTTCCACTACCCAATCAATTTAATGAACGCCGTATATCGTAAGAATAATGTGTCAAAGTTGTACATCTACACATCTACCATAGGAAAATTGTTAATGTTATGGGTAGTTAAACAGATACCCGATGTATAAGCATCAAAATGCGCTCTTCTGTGTAATTTTAAAAGTCGGTGTGCACGATAACTAAAAATGTTGGGGGTATAATAATTTTAGTCAGAAGTTTGCAACGCAGTGAAGGACCTTATATATAATATTGATCAGCATCAAAAGCCGAGTCGATCTAGCCATGTCAGTCCCTTTGTCCGTCCGTTTGTCCGTCCGTTTCTACGCAAACTAGTCCCTCAGTCTGGAAGCTATCTGAATGAAACTTTTCAGGTACCTTTCTATATGCTTTCACTACTATATATCAACTAGCTGCCATAAGAACAATCTTAAATTTTTGAGGAAAAAAATTATAACTTTGCCAATTTTTAACATATTGGCATCATGGCCGGTTGAAAAATCACCTGCCGTAACTGCCCGCACCATAGGAAGTGCGACTATACTCTCCCCGTGAGGGCGGCTGGAAGCAGGTCCCAGTAGGTCATGTCTCTGCTGAGGATGCTGACGAATGGTAGTCGGGCGGGGAGAAGAAAACTCCTGCCCAAAAAATTACCCGAATCCAAGGTGGAAAAGCATATGCCGAGGGATGCGTGTCCAGGGGGTGCTTGGGCACTAGTATGAGAACTCTTGTGGACCGGCCAACCCATCAGTTTAAACTAGGCTTACCACGGCATGCGGGCTCTGCCGTGGTGGCCCAGCATACTCGTGGCACCAAATCATGAACAACTCAAATACAACCAAAAACAAACAAAACATAGGTGATCGCCAAACCTTAAAGGCGGAAGGTAATTCTGACAAAAATTATAATACCCTGCAGGGTATAAAAATACAAAAAATAAAGTGATCTGTAATGCACTAAATTAGACATATCTTATTCTGCGTTGCAAATGTTGTAATTGCGATAAAAAACATTTTTTTGGTAATTAAAACTTACCTATATGCTTCTGCCAGTACCGGGTTTTGTTTTATTGCCAATGTTGAAAACTGTGCTGACTTATCAAGCCTTCTGCATTGAAAATGAATAGATGACAGCAGTAATAAAACTCCAGTGTTTGTACTGTCTTGCCGCCATAGTTGCATACAATGTTTTTCTGCACTTTCGTAGTCCACTGCTTGGTACTCTCTATGAGCCAACTCCAGTAAACCTTAAACAGAATATATTTATGTTATATATTTATATTTCTTTGTATTTAAATTTATCAATGCACCCCTTCAGTACCAGTCCCTGAAGATACCCCATGGAATCATTTCGGATGTATAAGGAATTACCGCGACAACGCTAGGGACTTTCCCTATAAAGCTATGAAAGAGAAATTAAAAAGCGGAATTGTAGTTACCCGAAAAAGATTAAGTTGCACATCCAAAACAAAATATTAAAGAACCATTACAAGAAAGAAAGAAAATTTCGGCAAGCCGAAAATACCCTTGCAGCTTACAATGGATCACTTGTGTACGATTGGCTGGAGTTGGTTGACTCGGAGGATCAGATGATTCAACTGGCTAAAAATGTAAAAGATATACACGCCAAGGGTGGATTTAAAATGAGAAACTGGCTATCGAATTTAAAGAGCGTTCTTCAATCCCTAACTAACTCACGGGAGGCACCACCGAAATATCTTGGCGTAGAGCAAGAAGTTCAGGAGAAAGCAAGCTTAGACATGCTTACGTTCGTCATCAGACCAGATTTCATGCAGAGGTTGGCGACACCGACAAAGCGCCGAGTGTTGAGTATCGTTATGTCAATTTTTGATCCGCTAAGGATACTTGGATTCTTTATCATACGCACTAAAATCATCCTACAAAATATATGGATGTCTGGAGTGAGCTGGGATGACGTCATTAAGGAACCGGATAAGAATGACTGGGAAGCTTGGTAGGCCCTTAAGTGATCTACGCATTCCACGCTTTATGTCCTGTCCTGGCGTGGTCCCATTGAAACCCATATCAGTGCCTCGTATGGAATTGATGGCAGCTGTTTTGGGTCTGCGCCTGCATAATTTGGAATGATGCTCGAGATGTTATGTTTTGGATAAGGTCTGACGCTGGCAAGTACCCTCAATTCGCCGCCTTACGTGTTGGCGAAATTCTTGAATGATCTGATATTGACGAGTGGCGCTGGGTGCTTCTGAACAAAATGTAGCGGATAAAGGAACCAAATAAACAGCTCGATAAGATGGTATACTGGTCCAGAATTTTTGTGGCAAGACGATTCACAGTGGCCATCACAAACTGGAACGACTATGAGTAGGAAGTGTGATTTACTGTACCATGATGAAGAAACGCGGGAGCACACGGCATCGATGGAATGTATTATGCCGGACCCGCTGCGTTTCAGTAGACCAGAGCGTCTACGTTCTGTCCAAAGATGAGTGCTGGAGTTCTTACGTGGTATTTACAAAAAATCCCGTGGACCTGAACTGGAACTAATATTCAAGACAAAACGTAATACGGTTTTTGTACGCATATGCCAAGAGGAAGCATTTGCAGATGGAAGTTGCTGTCTAAAGAAAAGAGACTGCATAAATAACCGGAAGAGCCCTGTTTTCAAACTCTCGCCATATCTTGACGCAGCTGAAGTGCTTCGAATGAAAGGTCGAATCAATGCTTTAGAAGAAGTGGAAGGGGACGTGAAACATCCGATCAGCCTTTCGAGACGACACCGAGCGAAGAAGGGGAGTATTATTCACCTGTCTAACATGTCGTGCTGTGCATTTAGAGATCGTCCCGACTCTATCTACAGATTCGTTCCTGTTGGCTCTGAAACTGTTCACCGCTCGCCGAGGCGTACCTGTCTGACAACGGAACTAATTTTCGCGGTGCGAGCAGAGTGCTGGCGAAGAAGATCGAGCGCATATCAAGTTCGAAGGTGGAATGCAAATATCCCGAAATGTCGTTGCCTTCATTCCGCCCCGATCGCCTCACATGGGCGGCGCATGGGAACGTATGGTGCGTTCTACAAAGGAAATCTTGACAGAAATTTTGGCTAAGGCTGGTCTGCGAGAAGAAGTACTACGAGCGGCGCTGGCTGAAGATGAATGTACTTTAAACTCAAGGCCTTTGACATACATTCCGTTGGATTCCGAGAATACCGAAGCTCTGACGCCGAACCACTTTTTGGTCGGTACTTCCCACTAGAAGTACTAGCCCACTGGCTACGCGAGCAAAAAATTGGACGAGACGAGTAAGTGGAACTCCTGGCCGAAAGGAATCGTTACCCTACTAAGGTTTACCTTGTCTTTAGAAACCTCGTGCCTCGGGTAGTCAGGGCTGGCCAGAGTCGTCCAGTACATTTATTTGGTTCAGGACAGTGGTGCTAGAAAGGACTCCCCGACCCGGGTCCCAGTGAGAACGCGCAGAGTTTTACCTTAACTAGGCTTATACAAAAGGGTTTATTTATTCGTTCTACAGAAAAATGGTATTGTAGGGTGTGGCGGCGAGCGGCTCGAACGGTCGGTCCACGTACGGCTTCCCTCGTCGGATGTCCGGTTTCCTTGGGCGGGCGCCTCGCGTCTGTAGGCGTGGCCTGTCGCGTCTGGCCGGAACGGCCTCCGTCCGATACCTGAGAATATGGAAGAGGGCTCGTGTGGGACCCTGAAGTCAGCGTAGAGAAATATCGTGGTTGGACCATTAAGTCAGCAGAGAGAATTGTTGTTGGACCCTTAAGTCAGCAGAGAGAATTTTTGTTGTTATCGGACCCTTAAGTCAGCAGAGAGAATTGTTGTTGTTGTCGGACCCTTAAGTCAGCAGAGAGAATTGTTGTTGGACCCTTAAGTCAGCAGAGAGAATTATTGTTGTTGTACCCTTAAGTCACCAGAGAGAATTGTTGTTGGACCCTTAAATCAGCAGAGAGGAATTGTTGTTGGACCCTTAAGTCAGAAGAGAGAATTGTTGTTGTTATCGGACCCTGAAGTCAGCAGAGAGAATTGTTGTTAGACCCTTAAGTCACCAGAGAGAATTCTTGTTGGACCCTTAAATCAGCAGAGAGGAATTGTTGTTGGACCCTTAAGTCAGCAGAGAGAATTATTGTTGTTGGACTATTAAGTCAGCAGAGAGAGAGTTGTTGTTGGACCTTTAAGTCAGCAAAGAGAATTGTTGTTGGACCCTTAAGTCAGAAGAGAGAATTGTTGTTGTTATCGGACCCTTAAGTC
The DNA here is from genome assembly GCA_008042635.1 of Drosophila nikananu. NCBI lineage: Eukaryota > Metazoa > Arthropoda > Insecta > Diptera > Drosophilidae > Drosophila > Drosophila nikananu. Next base: position 18,209 of record VNJV01008581.1, read on the forward strand.
AGCAGAGAGAATTAATGTTGTTGTCGGACCCTTAAGTCAGCAGAGAGAATTGTTGTTGGACCCTTAAGTCAGCAGAGAGAAGACGTAATGTTGTTGTTATTGGACCCTGAAGTCAGCAATAAGACGTAATGTTGTTGTTATTGGACCTGAAGTCAGCAATAAGACGTAATGCGGTTGTTGTTATTGGACCCTGAAGACAGCAATATGACGTAATGTTCTTGTTATTGGACCCTGAAGTCAGCAATAAGACGTAATGTTGTTGTTATTGGACCCTGAAGTCAGCAATAATACGTAGGTAGTGGGATAATCACTTACTATCCGGGCTGACTATATTTACCGATGATGGATGCTGCTCCTGATCTTGCTGCATTGTCGCTGCTGGCTGCTTCCACCTCGGTCGACTCCGACCACTGAATGATTTCCCTGAGGCCAGCCGCCCGCTTTATATAGGACCTGGCAGGGTCTATCGATCTCGCTTGTGCTATCGATTTATCCGATTTAGTGTGGCCGGTTTTCTGGTTTAGTGTGCCCAGTGGTTCGTACGGGCGCGCTCGCGCGCTTTGTTTGAATTTAAAGAAATGTGCGCGGTACGCGTCACAACTTTCAGACAGATCTAATTTATACTGATTTCAGTACAGCATTGACTCTGTTAATCATTCTCTCCTTGTTCGGAAAGTCGATCTAGTGGTATTTCCGGTTGATCTTTTTAGATGGATCTCAAGTTATCTGAATGACAGAACGCAAAAGGTCCTCTTTAAAAATACATCATCTAATGTTTTTAGGTTTACTTGTGGCGTCCGGCAAGGGAGCCAGATCTTAAACTTGACTTTATTAATCATATTTCATGCATGGTGAATAAAGCCAGAGGTGTGCCTGGATTCATTAAATGGTGGTCAAAAGACTTCACTAGCCCCTGTATATTTCTTTAGTTTGTCCTATCTTAGAATATGGACCTTGCGTTTGGAGCCCTCAGAATGGGGTCCACAATAAACTTATTGAGTTGATTAAAATGAACTTTTTACTTTTCGTTTTACGCGGTTTAAACTGGGATGCAGGCCAGAGGTTACCCTTGTATTCTAGTAGACTCCTCCTACTTAACTTACCATCTTTAGCTAACCGTAGAACCATGCATGGCATTACTTTCGTTTATAACCTTATCCACGGTGACGTGGAAAGTGGTGACTTGTTGGGTCAGCTTAATTTTCACGTACCGAGTAGAAATACTAGATTCCATATACAATTATTGTTGCGTCACTGTAGGACGTCTTTTTAATTACATGAACCCTTTAGAGTCTTATGCGCAAATTATAACACTTTGTAGAAATTAATATCAAACAAAGATAGCCTTTCCAAATTAAAAACTAATACTAACCCACTCTTGCAGTCCGCCAATAGTCATTTCCTCGTATTATTAACACGAAAAAGCAGGTGCTTGATCTCAGTGCATCAACGTCAAGATTAAAATTTAGTAGATGCATACAGTTGTTAACATTTGCAACTATAGCAAGATAAAGACATGATTCTCATTCTCATTCTCATTCTTCACTTAATGATAGGGATTTACAAAATATCTTGTCCGTTTTATTAGTTTAGTGAGAGATTTTAGACTTCAATCCAAATGTTCTGTTTTTCTTAATATTATACTTCTTTCGCCATTTATGATTAATATTTGCAGACATTTGTTGCCAAGAAGTTTATATACCTTAATAGGACTAAGTATAATATGCTTTTCCCGTAAGAACCTCGTAAGGAGTTAAAAAATCCTATAATTACTTTTTTTTTGTAATATCCGTGGAAGATCCAAAATAATAAGACCTTCATTCGTTGAGTTTTTGGAAGAAACTGAATTTATTTTGACATATATTTGGTTTAAATAAGATACATGAGAATCGAATCTTAGAATATTGCCTACGAAGAGGTCTAAATAAATAGTCCCTCGCATTATCGAGGCTTTACTGAAGCACATAGGCATATCTTGAGCTAGTCGGGCCCCCTCTATGGGGCTCATTTGGGATGCGGGAAAAAATCTCAAATGAGACACGGGGGGTGCACATCGACACTGCACCCATGTCAATTATTGGACTACAAAATATAAGATATTTATTTATATATACAGCTGCGAAAAAAAAAAAAACACCACTTGCCCAACCAAAGATTAAATTGGTGTCCTAAGTACATTTGAGGGTTTAAAAAGAGCTAAAATACCTTTTTAGAAAGTAAAAACCCTTAACTTATTAGGAAATAAAAAAAAACTACAATTGTTCTATAAATTATTAACTTATTTTAGAAACTTCATTAAAAATGGAAAAATTAGGCGAAAAATATAATAGCACCACTTCATAAAAAATGCTTTAAACTTAAAATATAAACTTAACAGTAACAAATTCACTAATAACAAATGATTGCATATTTGGTAGTGTATCCCTTATTAGCAATAACTGCTGCGCAACGTTTTGGCATGGAGTCAACCAGGTCCTGGCACCGTTTTGGGGATATTTAGCTCCAGGACTCCTTTATCACGGCCCGTAGGTTTTCGTTGTTAGTTGGATTAGAAGCTGCAACTGCATTTTCAATATCCGACCAAAGATTTTCGATGGGAATAAGGTCTTTCGACTGTGCAGACCACTCCAGAACATGAACTGATTTATGTTGGAACCATTCCTGCTGGTGTGCTTGGGGTCATTGTCCTGTTGGAAGACCCATTTTAGCGGCATATCGTATTCAGCGAAGGATAGCATCATAGTCTCCAAAATATCCACATACACATGTTGATCCATGATGGTTTTATCCAATGTATTGTTCAAACTTGGCCGTAAGCCAGCGGGCGGACAGGGGGACTAACGGGTGAGAAATCATCTGCCGTAACTGTTCGCACCGTTGGAAGTGCGACTATACTCTCCCCGTGAGGGCGGCTGGAAGCAGGTCCCAGTAG